>NIUQ01000210.1:0-63157 GCA_002796945.1 Plectus sambesii | reverse complement strand
CCGGTTTCACATCGCGTACTTTAGCTAAAGTCGTACTTAAGGCCTATCCTTCATCATTGCGTAAAGTCCGACTTTAGTTAAAGTACGCGATGTGAAACCGGCCCATTATCTCTTCATAGTTATTGCATGTTAAAACTTAAATATAACATGATATGTTTATAGTTACTGTATACTATACTAATAATAAAAATTGTTATTATTATATCATTATTATTATTATTGTTGTTGTTAGTGTTATAACAGATTTAACACATACTATTACATACAGCCAGCCCATAATTGCTAAGAAAGAACTAATGACGACTGCCCATTCTATCCGTAAATATAAAACAAGCGATCACCCCCCTAAGATGCGAGGACAACAACCGGAGAGTAGGCGCGCGTCCAAATGGGCGTGGCCAAGACGCGTTGTAAAAACGAGCGCTTCAAAGGTTGCGAAATATTGCGCGTGACGCATTCCGTTTGTCTCTTCAACCTGTCACTCGTCAAATATCAACCATCAGCCTTTTGTGGTTCTTTTATAAAAATGAGCCAAACGTGATTCGTAGTGAAGCTGGCGATAAGCCAGTCTTAATAAAACTGAGCAGTTTTGTAGTGATTTTTCATATATTCCTGATAATGGCCCTCCCGCAGCTGGCTATGATAAAAGCTAATTGAAAAATCGGAATTTGTGTCATCATACATCAAGTTCCGGCTGAGCTTTCACCTCAGCTTTCTTAAAAAAGAGGGAGAAGCAAAAAATTCAAACTTGACGGAACTAAAACCAAAAGTATGTGATAGAAAGCGATTTTATCGTTTTGTAAACAAATAGAGAGTGCTTCATCAGCCTACAGGTAATCGGTACTGAACTTTTAGGAAGCAATAATAACAAGAAATCAGTAGCGTGCAGCAGCGGCTTCTGCAGCAAAATCGTCCTTGCTAAGGGGTCCACAATGTACGAATGCGACACCAACGAATCCTGTCCGGCACTCGGCAACACTTGCAGTCCTTCGCGGAGCGATGGCATGACTGTGTGTTGTTGCACTACCGACCTTTGCAATCATTCGCCAAAAAGTGCAGTGATCAGAATGGCTCTGTTACTAACTTGCCTAGCCTCTGTCGTATTGTCTCACTGATTTCTTGTATAGAATATCGTCCAACAGAGAATTCGACGCTTAACATTGGCTGTGTCCCTATCTATTGGCTTAAAGAAATTCCATCGTACCTCCTATGCGATCAATGTTTAGAAAATAGCGAATATTCTCCCGATTCTCTGTCCGCTGAACAAAATCAGCAATTGTCTGGTGATAAAGTTTGAGACGTCACTGATGGTAAAGTTAAAGGCATACTTGAGTGGTATGCATTTTCGTATGATGACGAGGTTTGATCGTGTAAAAGAATGCGCAAATTACCTCAGAGTGAATGACGGTGAAGCGTTTCAAAAAGGGCCAGTGCAGATTTACGGCTATGGTATATTTTCAGTATGACAGCCCTCTCTATCGGTTCACCTTTACGTTGTTTTCATCATTTTGCCGATTAAAATGTGCGTTTTGTGTTGACGATTGAAAAACTTTATATAACATGAACGAGCATACTTACAGTAGTCTGCATTGACTCTGCCTAACAGAGAAGCAATTTCTGAGAGAACCCAATCAAGCGGTAGTATCACAAAACGAGCATATAGAAATACGCTTGCGAATACACGAATAACAATGAACGCAGCGGAAGGAAAGAAGACAAGAGCAGACGTTGTGGCCGTGTGAATGGCCATCTAGTTTTTATCTAAAGCAACAAAAAACTGGAGGAACCAGCGCTCATTTCAAATAACACTATGTAGGGATTCGAAGAGACACATAAGAATAGTCCAACTGTCGCAGACTGAATGAACACACATCGATTGATCGGTTACAGTTAGACAATGAAGCAATGGCAACATTTTACAGACTTACTGCACATTGCCCTTTTAGTCTCCGGCCTATTTAATCGTACAACTGCCGTAACTACAACTGATTCAATCGCAATTGTGGAAAGTGGGGTGATAGAGTTATTATTGATGTGGGCGGGAAACCCGTCACGCCCTCATCACAGCTGTCCACTTGCGCAAATTGTAATCGCAAAAGCTGTAATAATACGAGTGTCATGTAGTAGACTCGCATTAGACGACCAACTCTCGGGAACCCAGTCAACGACACTTGGGCTACAGGAATCAACAAGGACGGAAAATTTGCAACAAAGTACACAAAAATATACGAAAAATTCCAGTCAAAGTCCAGTCCCACCAGCACGTTCAAATTCGACAGCGTAGTCAATCGGCATCGAACAGTTTGTTCAAGTCTAGTAGAATAATTACAGTACCCTCAGAAGATGCTACTGTAATCAATTTCATAAACCGTTGCACAAGTCAGACGCCAAGTAAGCGTACAATCCAAATCCGAATTCTCAATACATCGCGATATCCATAACCGACAAAATGGAGCGCCGACTGCAAATAATTCAACGCACAGCAGGAACCACCGAAAAAGTCCGAAGACTGAAACGCGAGTCGCTACTCGTAATCAATCGAGCTGCTTGCGAGAATAACGCAAAAGAGAGCGAGCAGCAGATGTGAATTAGTGAAGATGGCTAGCCGAAGGTGGGAGCGGCCATGCCGGTAGCGAAGAGTAATTTCGTGGCGGGCTTCTTTTTGCCCTTCTTTCGGCCGGCGACGTTTTCGAGCGGGGAGCCGGCGCCAGGGCCGTCGAGCGCGGCCTGTAGAGCCATTCCGAAAGTGGAGTGGAAGTCGGGCACGGGCGGTCCGCCCCCATCCTCTTCTTCATCGTTGCCGCGGCGTCCGCTCGACGGCGTCAACACCACCGGCTGCGCCTGATTCGCTCTCAGCGACGGCCACGCCGCCGGCTGGTCACCCGCCGCTTTCGGACGACTCTTCAACATCTAAACATAGAGAACAATGAGATATAGAATGGGTACATAATCGTGGATACATGTACCGGTGTCTAAGGAATCTAAGGCGAAGAAACGAAAATCCTACCTCAGCAAAGCTAGGCGGGCTAGCTGCTACAGACATAACTTGAACGGCCGGATGCACCGCGCGGAGCGGCGCAGTCTGCTGGTGAGTAGATGGAGGAGGCGTTTGGACATGATCGAGCAGAGAGGGGAAATTTTCGTTGGGCGAAAGAGAGGCGGCGTCGTCCGACCCGCCCGACTGCAAGCGCCATCGGCCGTTTTGGATGTCGTGCTGCGCCGACTGGACGTAAGTAACCACGGGGATGTCAGGGGGGCCGTCGTTGCCCGCCGACATCGCTCGGCTGTACTGCGCGTAGTTGTCTGCAAATTGGTCAAGTGAGCTTAATGGTGAACAGTTGTTATTTCATTGCTGAGACAGTGAAATGATCAAAATTCCAAGAGGAAAGGTCTTTACACTACTGTAAATATAAAAGTGTCACTAAATTTCTGCATTTTCATCCCTCATTCGTTTACAATACGTGTGACGATAATGCGCTATTTGTGAAGATACAGCCATGATTTCATTACATTTTACAATCGTTTTATCAAACAGACCGCAAGGCGACAATTAAATAATAGTAATAATAGTAAAAAGAGCACTTACTTGGGTCAAGCAGCATGGCGCGCTCCCATTGTTCGGCCCGCTCAGCTCTGCGGGCATCCTCACGCTGCTGTCGCTGGCGCGCCTTCTGCCGCTTCGCTAATTCGCCTGCAAAATAATAATATTAATAATAATCCATCTTTCACAAAATTCACCAAATAAATCCGCAAAATCCTTCAATACCGTTGCAAAAGAGAGATCAGGCCTATCGATCAAAGCATCAGTGTTATCTGCATATAATGATTTGGCATCACTTCTCTCATTTGAGTCGGATTCGATCCCGCGCCGAGCGTTGCCTAGCGCGGACGCTCTACTCATTACGCCAGCCTAAACGGCGTCGCTCCGCAAGTAAACACACTGTATTTGGTTTCTTCGGTGGTGAGTAATAAAAACTACTCTTCTGCACAGCGCACGAAATATTCGAAAGAGAAACTTCCTACAACAACATTCCCTTTTATAAAACTGAAGCATTGCTAAAATTTTTGACGGTATCACGCTACCGCTACAAATAAGCGCACAAAAATATAGTCGCGCAGCAAAGTGAATCACCTTAACCATCAATAAAGGAGCATTCATAAATTTCGCAACGCAATTAAAGATCAATTCGATTCAGAAATGTATTCGTGCCGCAGCGCGTAGTTACCGAACAATCTGGTCTCTTCAGCATAGTCCGGGCAAAGTCGAAAAAGCGCGTAACGCAACACGATAAGGATGACCAGCAAACCAGCCGCAAAGGAAATCAAAATCGCGTCAGTCAGCGCATACCTGAGAAGGCGTCGATCGTGGGTTTGGAGAGGAGACCGCGGTCGAATTGGAGTTCGACCAGAGAGAATTGAGTAGTGAGTGGGAGGTGGGACAGATAGCGGAAGCGATCTCGGACCTCGGGAGTCATCGAAAACGTCTCGATCTGCAGGATGCGGCCCTCGATCGTGGCCGGCGCCTTGTCGAGCCCGCCGAACTCCGCCACCAGACACCGTGCGTTCACTGGATGTAGAAACACCGGCTGTCCGTCGCTCGCTAAAAGAGTCGTCCGTTTTTCAGTTAAAAGTCATAATTATCGCAATTCATCACTTTCACATTCAGCATAGTCTAAATAGCGTTCTAACTGAATGCAGAGATGACGAAATGGAATGGATGAGTGATAAATTGGATGCAAAGGGGACGAATTAGGATGACAGATCATATAAATAATCACAAGATTACCGTCGCTAAATAAATTATCAGATAATTCCAAAATATCACTATGTCTTTTTTCTCTATACATATCGAAAAAGTTGAGCAATAAAAAGTATATTTACACCACACTACAGCTCCACATCATAAACCAACGCCTAAAATGGCTCACTCCTTGCTTCCATCCACAATCACCCCCGACCACCAGTCCCAACACTACCTATCCTCAATTCCTTACAGCGCGAACAAAGCCCAACAAACGATTACCCAACTTAAAAATACGCCAAAACTAACTTTGATAGAAATGGTAGCAATTAGTGGCGCTGTCTGTTGGCGAAGGCAAAGCTTCGGAATAGCTCTCCGCCTCGTTAAGTGTCAACTGCTGCAATTCATCGGACGGCTCCTCATCGAGTTGTTTCTCCAAATATTGTTCTTCCGGCATCGATTCTTCGCTGCCTCGTTCCAGCACGACATCGTTGAACGCGTCAGCAAACACTACCGGAGCCTGCAACCGATATTACGATCAGGGTTCAGTTGTTTTAATGGATGAATCTCTCAATGAGTAATTGATACCTAAGCCATTTAAACGCAAACAATGACATTTTCAAACTCAAAAGGGAAATTTCCAATTCAAATCTATACAAAAGGTGTTCTATGGTTATTAAATTGTCCGCTTTGAAATGATGTGTCCTTATTAAAGTTAAAACCGTATATATGGATAGATTTTCTTATGCAGACTAAGTTAACGTCCGGGTGACGGCTTTTCAGGTGACTACTAAGGACACACTCCCTATAACACCCAATTCTTGTCTCACCTTGGAGCGTTCAATAGGCGTCGATTGTATATTCGATTCTTTCATTTTTCCTTGTCCTTTATCATCGGTGAGGGCGCGAGCAACAGCCGCGCCGTTTAGAAGCGTCAGTCTACGTTCATCCAGTTCTACAATAGGGCACTAGTGAATAGAGGTAAGATAAACGCATAAGACTAAACCAGCGGGTGAAAAAGAGAGATACGAACCGCTCAGCGCGAGAGTGATGAAGCAAGATTCTGGCTCGTCGTGCTCGAGCGCCCAAAGAACATCGAGTTCGGTGCGTTCGCGGTCCAGGATCATTGCCTGCACTTCTTCAGCGCTTACCACCAACAGTTTTGCAAATTTGTCAGCGCCAGCTGCAGATAGTCCTCGTTACTATGCATTATTTCCATTTGATACAAGCTCTACATATCTATCAAATATTTCAAACTACAGGTTTCGAATTGGCCACTAACACTGACGTTTAAAGTTTTAGATGGTGGGAGAAGCAAATATAGCTGCGTGGATGTATGTATGTCAATTCGCCCACGCATACTGGCAAACATACAGAGACGTAAATTAAGCAAACTTCCTTAAGCACATAAATCATTAAACCATTTTATTTACATACGAAAAATGAGTTATAAGCATAACACTTAATTACTTATACAAAAATGCACGACTAAAAGTGCAAGAAAATACGCTAGGTAACGAAACGAACCATTCAAGTGCTTGAGTTTCTTAGCGTCATCGGGCGTCCACTGAGCTGCGGGGACGGCGACAGCACTGCCGCGTTCCCTGCGCATCAGGGAAAGATTGAGGCGCTGGTCGACGGCGAAGCGGTCAACAACGGTTGCAACCGCACTCTTCAGCTGATTGGCGTAAACCGACTCGTAACAGATGGGACACTTGCGCCACTTGTCGTCCGACAATGCCAAATAGTGCAGCACGCACGGCCAGCAATAGACGTGGCCGCAGCGCGTGATTTTCGCCGCGGTCGGCGGGTGCAGGCAGATCGGACATGCCGGTGGTTCGTCCGTCAGTAGACGCTGAAACGGTTTTATTGCACAGGGGTTAATATCATTAAGATAATGTATATTTAAAACAGATCAATACTTTATTATCGCAATTTCTTAATCAGTAACAAAATGAAGAGTTGGTTCAGTGCGATGAAGGTTAATAGGGTGGAGCACGCAGCAAACTTGCGCAATTTATTTTTCCATACTAAACCTGCCACGATGTTCCCAACGGCTCTCTATTATTGATTGACTAAGAAATTTCGACTAACCATTTCTACGCTTCACATTAGTTCTATGAAATCGATCCCTAATTTTTGCTAAAGCCTAAACTACTATTTTTCATTAAAATATTATAGAGATATCGAAACGATTTGCTAAGCGATACCACAAAACCGATTCCATACATTAACAAACTCTATGAACTGTGTCGGAGCAGATACGAAATGATAATTCAGCTTCAAATTTTGTTTGAGCCTCAGGAATTCCGTTTCTCCGCACGAGAGTTAGGAGTTGGATTGAAAAGCATCATCGGCTCACAGAGCAGGTTACTTATAAATCAACTTTTAAAGTTGAAACGCAAAGTGGACGGGATAACGGAATGATAACAACTGCCTTTCAGAGGGAGAACATGCTGATAAAATTCCAACTCTCAACATGCTTATCATACGATTGTCGGGGCTTACGTATCAAATCTGCCACTAGTGCAATAAAAAGTCGCTTGAGAGCGTTCGAGGCCAGAATAAAACACGAATTTCATCAGCTTACCACTTCTTCAATGTTGTCCCATTCGACGAGCTTGTCGGCGTCGGCCAGATACGGCTCATAGTCGATTCCATCGACGACTACGAATCGACAGCTGCAATCAAGCAAGATGACTTTGTGCACTGAATACTAAGTTTGGTCCAGGAGGTAGTTGCTTAAACTAATGAAAATATAACTCTATTTCTAAATTTACATTAGTTTTACGAAACTGGCGCCAGATAAAACAAACACACTATTTCGCGAAATTCACACATTCCCCATTTCACAAAGCATCTCTTTCGTCTTTCTATACATTTCCTCCAAATAACAAAGACTTAACATGTCTTCACATTTCAGCTTGCCCATAATCATTTAAAACCATCACTAAACACAGCGTCAGCTAAAGCGACCTCTCACTTTGCCTGCAGGTAGCGCTCTTTGTTGTAATTGGCCGTGCCGGCGCCGCCGTGCTGATTGCGCCATGGCATGGGCGATTGACGACGCGTACGATAATTACTGCTGCTATAGGGACGATCATGACTGTAGCTGTTGTAGGACTGGATTTTTGAATTGGCACCCTTCTTGGAGCCGGGACGCGACAGAGAGCCGACTTCGGCGAGTCGAGCGTCAGCCGTCGCGTCCCCACGGGCTACCGTATCTCCGCGCGAGGATCGCTGTGGGACCTGCCCCGGAGCCTGACCGTCAGGACGCCTGCGAGGCTGACGACCATAGGGTTGCTGACCAGCATTCGCGGGCCGCAGACCGGACTGCAGCTGCTGCTGCGGCTGGCCGGTGGACTTGGGTCGGGCGGTGCGCTGAGACGGCTGCAAGCCGCCACCTCCCCAGTCTCCAGCATATTTTGCTGGTGCGCCTGCAAGTGCAGAATTATAAATATGAATAGCGATACAGTAAAATTCGTTTATACCGATAATTTTGACCGGTCTACTAAGTGCTGGTAAATAGGAATTTCAGTGTGTTGCAAAAGTGGTAGTATAGTCTACGTGCAGCTGGTTATTAAATGAACACGGCAGTTTCCGAGTCATTCTAGTCCATTTGATCGGGTAAGAGCGAATACGAAACAAATATTGGTTGTGCGAAGCAACATAAAGACCATTTCTAGTGGCTTGTTCGAAATTGCCACGCTGGCAATGGAAATGGCGCTATCGATTCATTGTTGAAGGCGGGCGCGCTGGAGTATTGCGCAATGGTTGCGACAGAGAAAAAAACTATTTCTTTCCCACTTCGCGAGCGGTATTTAATGCCAACGGTAATCGCGTCACTAATATAGTTGTTGAAACTATTTGTGTGGATAACATCGGCCGTTCAGCTTAGATCCTCAAAAAAGAAGAGACATTCAACCACAATTTGAAATAATAGAAGGCGTTGATATTGCCACTCATCGCGATCAAATTTATACTAATATGTTCAGTTAAAGCATTACTTTGCTGTAGCGCTAACGACGCATTATTGTTGGCTGTCGTTGTCGGCTGCCGAGTCGAACGCGGCGTGGCTCTGCAAGAATTAGAATTATTTTCATTATTTTTTAATACGGAATTAGTATATTTCACCGTGTTACACAAAGATAGCCACATTTTTATGGTGATAACTCAATTTATCGAGACAGCCATCTTAAATATTTTGCTTCGAGGTAGAGTTAGGGGATTCAAGCATTTTTTACATCGACTTTCAAAGCAGTTTCCTATTTTAACTGTGATTTTCTTATCATCGAGTAGGGGAATTCAATCATAGAAAAGCGTCGTTTTTGTGATGGTTCTTCAAAGTAATTACAGCTTAATGGAGAACAAGTCTCTTTGTCTCAAATGTGAAGCATGGCTGTTTTACATTTCATTTTTCTTGTCCTTCTCGTTTTTCGCTAAAATTCGATATGCAATCTTGATGTCTATACTATGCGCTTAGTTCCAATGAGTATGCGAAAGAAACTATCAATTTTGCATCATAAAATATTTCATCAAAATACTACATCTGAAGTTCACACAATTACATCAACTGACCTCCTGTCCATATTGCTGCCGTCCTCGGATGGACTGGACATACGCGAAACCCCCAACAATGGCGAAAGAAAGACAAGAGAACAAGAAAAAACTGCTGATTCTGTCTTCTTTGCGCAACGACATGCTTCTTATTGGGCCATGTTGATCCAAATTAAATGGGAAAATTGTCTTGTTTGTTGATAAGGCAATTGATGTTTTTGATGAAGAAAAAAGGCAGGNAGACGGAAGGTAGCACAATATTTATTATCATCTTCGACGTCAGACACCAACGTTTGGAAACCACGCCCGAAATTTTTGCAACTAAGTTACTCTTTCTGTTGCCTCTATCGCCAGTACAATCGCAAACACAAGCCGTCAAGACGTGATAAAAACTATGACCATCTGTTCATGTTTCCACGAGATGACAGGATCACACTGCCTTAAGAGCGAGAAAGCTGCCATAAACGCGCATTCCTCCACCCTATTTGTCTCGGGTACATGACCTCATAGGTCTCTGGAGGTATCAGTAGCTATTCAAAGTTGACATCGAACGTCCGACGTCAGAAATTTTCCACTATTCCTACCTAATGATTAAAACCAAATTTTCGAACAAATTAACATTACTGGAGGCTGTTTATTTTATGTGCGCAGTTGAAAATAACGGAAAAATCATGTCGAGTCTGATTAATCAAAACTTCAGCGGAAATTTAGGGTGTTTTTTGGAGCGTTTGCGAGTAATGCTTTGGACGCGCCAACATTTTTCCTTTCATTTTAAACTCTCTAGTCATGCTCCTGCCACAACTCTAAAAAAACCTAATCTGAACTATTTCAGGTAACAGAAATGGTTATGCACGCTGTGTCGCTCCTTTGTCTTCTCTCCCTTCTTCAACTCACGTATGGGGACAGAATCGGAGTAAGCAATTGCGTCTACGATACTGGAGCTGCCCCATGCGTGAATGGAACAGATAACGTTATCGTATTCCAAGACTGTACGTTATTCGTCATGAAACAGAGTTTTAAGACTTTTATAAGAATTCTGTTAAGAGATATTTCCCGTGGAGCTCATGAGTTTATATTTGAAATCGACAGCTTTTACGTCCTCACTTTATTTTCTAACAAAAGCTCACAACCTATCACTTAAAAGCATCAGTATTCAATGATGTACGGCTACTTCAAGCTCCGGCTCGAAAACAACGGAATATGAAATGAAATGAAAAAAGACGGAGCTTGCGCTGGTTTTCGTAATATAAGGCTAGAATCTGTATTCTGAACCTAAATCACAACAAAATAACTTCACATACATGCAAAATATCTATATATCTATTTGGTACCAATTAAAGTTGCTTGGTCTCTAATTTTTAAGTCAAGCTGAATATAATTCATACGAGAATTACTTTTGGTGGCCTTTAAATGGGAATAGCATGGTGCAATATTCAAATTCTTAGCTTCGCCCTATTAGAGAAATCATCGTGATTTAAAAATCATTTCAGGTAATCTACCAGGCAGCATACTGCAGTTTTCCAACATAAAGATGCTTACCTATGACTCAAAGGGAACTCCTATTTGTTGCACGACGAGCTACTTTTTGCCGCCACGCGGGTTCGCTGAGCTACCAGGACAACTGCAAATCATATCAGGTATGCTAACGGCAAATTTTAGCATAAGCGACAAAGATGAATAAAACTCGAAGACTATCCGAGACATCTGCCTATTTCAGTACTGTTGTAATCTTTATTGTTGCAAATATAATAACAGCAAGGGCAGTGACTGGTCAATTATTAGAATTATTCAGAAGCTCTGGTTATAACTTGGCTAAAATTCAGTAATAGTTTGAAATATTTAAATTATTTTAGAAACTTTATACAATAACATTCCTTATTGCGTTACAATTAAGAAACTTAATTTTTAGGTCTTTCCGCGTATTCTGTCATTTTTCGAAAAATTCGGAGTAGCGTATCTCAGTGGTAATTGATTGGCGTGGGTTATTTCTTTTTTCATTCTGGAACTCACCCTTTTGGCTAAAAAATGAAAAACGCTTTAACCCACGGCCATCTTTTACCACTAAGATATAATAATCCGAAGTTTTCGAAAAATGACAGAATATATGGAACGACCGAATACTTCATTTTGTTAAAATTAGCAAAGAACCTGTTTTGAATAACATAAGAGAAACATTGATTCGCGGGTCGCCAAGTGCGGCGTGAATCACTATTACGTGGGAATGTTATAAACCCTACTTTAAACGCACTTGTCCTAAAGAAATCGGTGCTGACTAAACAGTAGACCAAGCGATGCGTAATCTTGATACCCACACAGAGTTATATTTAAGGAACAATCACACTGAACCAAACTTTATTGACAAGTCCGACAAAACTGGGACTGTATCATGACTACATACTAGTTACGGCGACGAAGCTGAAAAATGACGTCTTTCAAACGCAATATTGCTTGGATGGAGTGTCGACATATCCTTTAGTGGAGAATGGTGTTTGGTGAGCTCTACACGATATATTGGTCATTCCGTTATATTCCTTTATAGCGATTTGATATCAATGAGACTAACTTACTCTCTCTTACCTCTCGTTGCGCTAATTGTGAATCAGTAGTAATTAGTTGGTTTTCCTTTTAGTCTCTTTCGTTTTCTTGAATTTTGTGAATCATTAAGATTCGTGACAATTTATTGCTAAGCACCCCCACCACTTCTGCATTTTTAAAATTTAATTGAAAGTGTGACAATTATGACGCAGCCAACGTTAACTTTCAGCTATCAACACATGTGCGATTCAGTATATACATATTCCATCTGCGATGCGCTGAACTCTAAAGGAGTCGCAAATCTCCCCCACGACTTGCCCTCAGATTTCCAATATGCATTTAATACGTCCGAAGGCTTCTTCGTAGATTCTCTCTTCAAGGTCGCTCCTACTTCATGATTCGCACTCAAAATACCAAACAGTCACTTTTAGGGTCAATATAATCTCCAGTTTAAAATCAACCACGCCGGCCAGATAACCAGAAAGAACGTCATCGGTTGTTTCGAAGACACGAATGTGTTTGTCAATATTGGTAATCAGTGATTGCAGTTGGCGAGATACGCCGCTGCTGTAGCCTTATGCAGTAAACTTTAGGTTCAAGAATGCTGTTTTGTTAAATGATCGCTCGAACTAACAAAATGACAAAAAAATAGAGCATCGAAACAATGTCATTTTGCGTTCTAATCAACAGCCGTCTATTTCAATAAAATTTCAAGATTCAAAATTCATTAGCACTGCATTGTTTCGCGAACCATGTCGGATGGACTGCATCTTGAAGGAGCATGCGGATTTTGTATTGGGGCGATTGTGTGCGTGACATACTGTTACGAGGCGTTGGCTGGTTTAAGATTGTCAGAAGAAATAGTCTATCAGCATTTACTATGCGTTCGAAACAGAATCAATTAAATTAACCAGATTCGATTTAGTTCATGAACAGAGGTTTTAAAGATGTTAGGAGAGACTGAAATGATATTGAATCAAAAATAAAAATCATAACTGAACTTCAAAACGCAATAGGAGAATAAATCTGTCCATGTTTGAAAAAGACCACATTCGCTATCCGACACAAGTGTCTCTTGGCAACCTCTAATAATAACTTATTGGCAACCGCAGGTGTCGCCTAATGATCTGAGAAGTCCCTGATCAGGGGCCATTTACTTTTAATTGAAATGAATACTTGATTATCCCTCCATCTCTTGCTCTCCTATTCAATCATTGATTTCTCACGTAAGAAAAGCGTAAGTAGATATTTCGTAAGTTCGGTTATTGCGCTTGAAGAAGAATATCGGTCTGATTTTCGAGAGCAAAATTTGTCGTCATAAATATAAACTGTGAAATAAGTGAAAACGTTGCAGCAGGTACAATAACTGCTCAGAGGCGACATTGCTTATCGCGACGTGTTCTCTAATGAAATCGTTTGACTTCATAATTAAAAGAGATCACTTTAAGTGGTAAGCTTGTTTGCTGTAAATATCGCCAGTGGTCGATTAACTGGCACCAATGGATCAGGGGAACGCGATAAGAATTCAGGCTGCTTGATTAGCGTTCATGAAACACATATAAAGGACATTTAAACATAAGCAGCAGCCACGAGAACGACTCACCTTACTTTCGCTCTGAAACTGATGGATTAGAAAACTTCTCTCTTACATAACGTATTATATCTTCAATTATTGGCTCCGGGTACATAGTTGTGATTGGAGGTTGTATATTTTGGCTTCAAGGAATATAACTGCGCCGTTTCTACTGGGGCGAGATAACCTTATATGTAAATATACTGAGCCATTTCCACAGAACATCTTTAATCCGCCAAGCTGCAAGAATGAATTTGACGGAATTGTGTGCGACCGCTGAATATCTCGCAAATAGCTTCGCCTTTCGCGCAGTATTAATTACTAGGGTGGCGATTGCGGCTGCCGGAATCGTATTGTTCATCATATTATTTCGATTCCAAGGACGACACTTAGCGATTCACAAAAATGCACAAATTCTCCTCATCTGTCATCATGTATGGGTGATTCTACAGTGCGTCGGGAGCATCTGTATAAATGCCTTTGATTTGCATCGCTTTTCGAAAAATCACAGTGATCCATGCGATTATTTGATACCAACGAGCTTGTCGGCATCTCTTCGTGGCTCTTTTATTGTTTCACTATACGGTAGTGTTTGGGCGCTGCTGGCCATAACGTTGGAAAGAACCATCGCCACATGCAACTATCGTACATATGAACGAACAGGAAAGTACTACTGGAGCGTCATACTAATTGCAGCTCAGGTACAATTACTAGAGTTTCACGATAATAGTATCAACTTGAAATATATTTTGTACCTGCAAAACAAAACTTTAAAGGAAAACTTTTTTAGCAGAGCAAATATTTTGAGAAATATATATATCGCTTTCTGAACGCGATTTAGGAGGCGAATTTCGACGTGCACGAAAATTTTTGGCACTCCATCAAACAGATTTCAGGAGGACTTCTTTTCGAAGAAATTCGGGTTTTTCATTCATTTAGTTCTGCTAATGCTAAACTTTTAACGCTTCTCATAATCATATTCAAACAGCTATTCCGCTGCAAACAGAAATATCGTCATTAACTCGTTTAAACTTCTGGACATCAGAGAACATTAATTAACCAAAATGTATTTAATTAATTTTCAGCTATTACTTGCTGTATCACCTCTTTCTCTGATTTTTCTGAGCTTGGATTGGTCAGAAATGAAAGTATCTCTTACATTGACATCGGCTAAGACGACGTCAATCGTTTCCAATGTAAACATGTCGTTGACTGCGGTTGAGCTGATCGCGTTGGGAATACTATACGGCTTGTTGCGGTACAACGCCAAAAAAAAGAAGCGCTTACAGGAAGCATCTTTAACACAAAAGTATCAGGTTGATGAAAACTTGCGCTCGATTCGATTACTGATCCCAATGATGATTACTTATTTCTGCTGCTTCATGCCACCGTTAATAGCATTTCCGCTGTACTATGCGATCGATTCATCACCCGACCCTCGTCAATATTCCATCTTTGTCGAAGCCGTCAATTCAATGATACTTTACGCTGTTCTACTGCCAGCTGTTCTCTTCTGGCGGCATAAAAGTCTTCGAGATAACCTGCGAAAATCGATGGGAATATTCGACCGTGTGGAGCCCGAAGGAGCGAGAGCAGATGGACGGACTCGAGAACAAGTGCGTCACTTCGCGCTGCTCAGTTACGCTTGGGAGCGTGAAATAACCCAGTAATAATGTCAATGCTAAGTGCGAAGAACATTCGAATTGCTCATGATGTACTCCTAATTAGAAGGGCTCTAATAGAGCAAGAGACCTTTATCGTATGCTCTGTTATTCAAGGATAATAAGAGTGTACTAGAACGTTACATTCTTTACTCCCTTTGTAGCATGTTTTTGTACTGCGTGAACCTTAATACTCTTTCCGTCGCTTGAGTCGCCAGTACAGTCAAAGCAGTAGCCATTTGTTGTCATGGATATGAACTGTAAAGTGAGTAAACACGCGATAGCAGGTAAAATAATTGCTCTGAGGCGATAGTGCTTATCGCGACGTGTTCCCTAATGAATTCGCTCGACTTAATAATCAAAGGAGAATATTTTAAATGGTAAGCTTGTTTGCTGTAAATATCGCCAGTGGTCGATTAATTGCCCCTAAAGGATCAGGGGAACGCGACAAGAAATCAGGCTGCTTAATTAGCGTTCATGGAACACATGTAAAGGACATGTGAATATAAGCAGCAGCTACGAGAACGACTTACCTTACTTTCGCTCTGAAAGCTATGGATTAGCAAATTTCTATGACGACTAACATTTTATATCTTGAGTGATTCTCAACGTGCATTGCTGCGATTGGATGCGATATATTTGAGCTTCAAGGAATTTTGTTGCCACGTTTCACTGAAGTACGATAAATGTACTCATATAATTACTGATCCGTTTCCACAGAACATCTTCCATCCGACGAGCTGCGAATATGAATTTGACAGAGCTGTGTGCGACTGCTGAATATCTCGCGGATAGCTTCGCCTTTCGCGCGGTCTTGTTTACTCGTTTGGTGATTGCGGCTGCCGGAATCGTATCGTCCTTTATTTTGCTTCGATTCCAAGGAAGACATTTAGCGATTCACAAAAATGCACAAATTCTCCTCATCTGCCATCATGTGTGGGTGATTCTGCAGTGCGTTGGGAGCATTTGCATGAACACTTTCGATTTGCATCGCTTTTCAAAAAATCACAGTGATCCATGCAATTACTTGATACCAATGGGCTTGTCGGCGTCTCTTCGTGGCTCTGTTACCGTTTCAACGTACGGGAGTGTATGGGCGCTGTTGGCCATAACTTTGGAAAGAGCGATCGCCACATACAATTATCAAACATATGAACGGACAGGGCAATACTACTGGAGCGTCATACTTATTGCAGCTCAGGTACAATTACTAGAGTTTCTCGAAAAAAATTTCAACTTAAAATCTATTCTCTACCACCGAACCACAATTTAAAAAAACGTTTGAAGTAGAGAAAATCTTTTGAAAAATATGTATAACGCTTTCTGAACGCGATTTAGGGGGCGATATTTATGGTTCTAGAAAATTTCTGGCACTCCATCAAGCAGATCTCAGGAGGACTTCTTTTCGACGAATTTCGAGTGTCTCATTCGTTCAGTTCCGTCCAAGCTAGTTTTCTGAGCTTATCGTAATCATTTTAAAACAGCTATTCCGTTGCGTACAGAAATGTCGTCATTTACTCGTTTAAACTTTTGGAAATCAAAGAGCAACTATTAGGCAGAATGTAGTTATCAATTTTTCAGGTCTTCCTCGCTCTATCATCAATTTGTCTGATGATTCTGAGCTCGGATTGGTCAGAAATGAAAGTATCTCTTACATTGACATCGGCTAAGACGACGTCAATCGTTTCCAATGTAAACATATCGTTGGCTGTGGTAGAGTTGATCGCGTTGGGTATACTATACGGCTTGTTGCACTACAACGTCAGAAAAAAGAAGCGCTTAGGGGAAGCATCTTTAACAGAAAAGTATCAGGTTGATGAAAACCTGCGCTCGATTCGTTTGCTGATCCCCATGACGATTACTCATTTCTGCTGCTTTTTGCCATCACTAATAGCTTTCCCGCTGTACTATGCGATCGATCCATCAGTCGACCCTCGTCAATACTCTATCTTTACCGAAGTCGTCACTTCAATGATACTCTACGCTGTTCTACTGCCAGCTGTTCTCTTCTGGCGGCACAAGAGTTTGCGAGATGACTTGCGAAAATCGATGGGAATTTTCGACCGAGTTGAGCCGGAAGGAGCGAGAGCGGACGGACGGACTCGGGAACAAGTGCGTCACTTCGCGCTGCTCAGTTCCGCTTGGGAGCGTTAAATAATCCAGTTATAATGTCAATGATAACTGCAAGATACGTTCGAGCAGCTCATGCTGCACTCCTTATTAGACGGGCTCTAATAGAGCAGGAGATCTTTATCATATGCTCTGTTATTCAAGGATAAATAGAATATGCATGAACGTAACATTCTTTACTCGTTCTGTTGCTTTTCCTTGTGTTGCGTGAACCTTGATACTCTTTCTGTTGCTTGAGTCGCCAGTAGAGTCACAAATACTTGCCGTCAAGAGACTATAAAAACGATGACCATCTGCTCAAGGTTCTACGAGATGACAGCATCTAATCGCAACACGAGCGAGAAAGCTGCCATAGACGCGCATTCCTCCACCCTATTCGTCCCGGGTACATGACCTCGTAGGTCTCAGAATGTATCAACAGCTCTTCAGAGTCGCCGTTAGGCGCCCAACGTTCAACTTCAGGAATTTTCTGCTGTTTGAATGAAATGATCACGAATTTAACTTTTTAACGGACATTCATGTTTGACGGCTGCACATTAAAAATGTGGAAGATTTTGAACGACGGAAAAATCGTGTGGACTTTGATTTGCCAAAAATAATCGGTGGAAATTGCAAAAGTTTACGAGCATTCGCGAATAATGATTTGGGGTGCGCCTCCATTTATTTGCTTTTAAACCCACTAGTCAGGATCCGGTTATAAACCTATCCGATAAAACTAATCTGAACTTTTAAGAATTATTTTAGGTAACAGAAATAGTCATGCACGGTGTGTCGTTTCTATGTCTTTTGTTCATTCTTCAACTCATGAAGGGCGACAGAATTGGAGTAAGCAATTGCGTGTATGATACTGGAGCTTCCCCATGCGTGGATGTAAGAGACAACATCATTAAATTCGATGACTGTACATTACTCGTCAAAATACTGAGTTTTCAAGATTAATTTGGTATTATTGTGGGCCTTCAAGGAGAAAAGCATGGAACGTAATATATATTCGTATTTTCGCTTAACTCCAGAAAGCATCATCATTGGAAAATTATAGGCGGGGATGCAGACAGCCTGATGCATTTTTCCGATGTGGAAGTCATGACCTACAACGATAAAGGAAACCCAATTTGTTGCACGACAAGCTACTTTATGCCAGCGCGCGGCTTCATGCAGGCACCAGGAAAGCTGTAAATCAGTTCAGGTACGCACAATGGTGAATTTCAACTTGTTGTATTTGATATAATACGATTAAAAAACAATCACAAACGCCTGTTTTTTATTACTTTAATTAATACTCTTGCGATTTCAATAGAAAGCAGGGCGGTGATTGGTTTGTTATAACAGTAGTTGAGTAGCTTTTCTTTTAGCTTCCTTATAACTCAATAGTGTGAAATTTATAAGCTATTTTCGAAACTTGGAATAACTTTGTTTTTGTACTTTGCTAAATAATTCATTTACTTTATTTCGTTATATTAAACGAAGACGCTGTTTTAAAAACTCTTGTGGCAAATCAAGTTGAGAAGTCGCCAGCTGCAGCGCTGACCTTACATACTATATCCACTCCACTAATATACTTTTCGATCCAAGAAAGACTCAAGGTAATCAGGAAAATTTTCTCTATGATCAAGAAATTACCCCTATCAAACTTGAAAGGGTCCTTATCAAAGCCCTTGTTCCGAAGAATCACTACCGACTAACTAGCAGAGTTAGTGAAGCTTTGTCTTGAAAAGCTGAAACAAATTTGTATTTAAGGAACAATCACACTGAACCGCGCCTTATTGACAAATCCGTCGACTCTGCAGCTCTATTGGGACTATACGGTGGTTACGGTGGCGAAGATGAGAAGTGCTGACGTCATTCAAACGCAGTACTGCTTGGATGGATGGACAAAATATCCTTTGGTGCCGAATGGTACTTGGTAAGTTTTACTCAAATTGTTATTCATTATGCTATTATGTTTTACAGGCGATTAACATCTTTGAGACTTACCCACTCTTTCTTCCCTCGCTCTGGGTTCACTGTGAATCAGGAGTAACATACTTGTTTTTCCTGTTGGATTTTTTGTTTTATTGAATTTTGTAAGTTATCCTCATTTGACTGCGACTGATGAGCGTTTCTGGCTTTTACTACCCGAAAGATAACGGTCATGTATGTATTTCAATAACTAGTGAATTTATGCAACGCTAAAGCAAAAGAATTACTAATGCATTCGTCTTACACTATTGATAGGCGCCACTAGTACTTCTGCAATTTGAAAATGTATTCAATGCGTTTCAGTTGTGAAATAATCGACATTTACTTTCAGCTCTCAACAACTATGCGATCCAGTATATACATATACCATCTACGATGCGCTCAGTGCTAAAGGAGTCGCAAATTTTCCAGAAGACTTACTTGAACCGTTTCAGGATAAATTCGATTTGTCCGACTTATTCTTCCTCGCTAGTCTCTTCAAGGTTGCTCCTACCTCATGCCCCACATCCACAAAACGAAACCATTATTTTCAGGGTCTATACAGCGCGCAAGTTCAACTCAGCCACGCCCACATGACGAGCAGGAACGTCATCGGTTGTATCGAAGACACAAATTTTTTCATCAACGTTGAAGACTAGTGATCGCAGTCGGTGATATACGCCCCTGAAGTGGTCTTTCATGAAAGCCTTTGTCACCAAATAATGCTGATCCAAATTATTGCTCGAAATAACCAAAAAAATTAAATTATTAAAGCGTTGAAACAAAGTCACTGCCCTCGACTGTGTAGTGGTCTTTTCAATAAAGCTCAATATCCGATTGACGTCAGCAGCGCGCTTTTCCGCGGCCAACATCGATTGCATTGCGTCTTGAACGATTATTATTAATGGGTTTGGGTGTAGGTTGATTTTGTTTGGGACATGTTAATTGAAGGCGGTGGCTGGTTCGCAAATATTAACGCGTATCCTCCCTAAGCAAGTACTATGCAATCCAAACAGTGTCAATTGTAAATTATCGGATTCGGGTTACTTTAAGGAGAGAGAACAAGAGAAGCGTTTGGAGAGAGAGACTGGAATGATACTGAAACCAAAGATAAGAATCAGTCTTAGCCTTAAGAATATTACAAGCAAGAGGCAAGGTCTGTGTGAGAAAAGACATCGTTCACTATCCCACAACGATCCTTTGGCAAAGTCTAATAACAATTTATTTGCAGTCGCAGCTATCGCATAATGGTTAGAGGTACCACTGGACAGCGGCCACTTAATAAGTAGCTCTGACAAAATGACCGATGGCCACACCCATCATTTGCACTCCTATTTAATTTTCGATTTCTCAGAAAAGAAAAGCGATTCGAAGTTATTTCATTAGTTAATTTTTATAGCGGTTGGTGAAGAATGTCGGTCGGATATTTAGGTGCGAGATCTTTTTTGTCTAGGATAGGAACCTGAAATAGGAACAAACATGGCGGCAGACATAACCATAATTGTTCTGAGGCGAGATTACTAATCGCGACGTGTTTCCTTATGAAATCGTTCGACTTAATAATTAGTGAGAGAATATTTTGCACAGAAAGCTTGGTCGCAGAAAAAGTAGCTAAGTATAGTTAATTGCCTCCAAAGGGACAGCGGGACGCACTAAGAAATCGAACAAGTTAATGAGTGTTCATGGGACATGTGAAGAATATATGAACAAAAGGAGCAGCTAAGCGAACGACTTACCTTTCTTCTTCTCCGAAAGAGATTGATTAGTTATCTCTATCGTAGCTAGGATTTTGTATCTTGAGTCATTCTCAGAGTGCCCGGTTGCAATTTAAAGCAATGTATTGCTCCATTCGAAACTGTTGTTGCGAAACTTTGACCCAATTGAGATAACTTAATTTGGACAAATATTGATCCATTTCGATAGAAAATCTTGCATTTCACTAACTATAAAAATGAATCTGTCAGAAATGTGTGCGACCGCTGATTATCTCGCGAATAGCGTCACCTTTCGTGCAGTATTGATTACTCGACTGACGATTGCGGCTGCCGGATTCGTATTGTTCATTTTACTGTTTCGAATCCAAGGACGGCTCTTAGTGGTTCACAGAAATGCGTACATTCTCTTGATCTGTCATCATTTATGGGTGCTTCTGCAGTGCGTCACGAGCATTTGCATAAATGCATTTGATTTGTATCGCTTTTCGAAAAATCACACCGATCCATGCGACTACTTGATACCAATGAGCTTGTCGGCGCATCTTCGTGCCCCTTATGCTGTTTCGTTATGTGGTAATGTTTGGGCGCTGTTGGCCATCACTTTGGAAAGAACTATCGCTACATGCAAATATCGAACATATGAACGGACAAGACAGTACTATTGGATCATCATACTTATTGCAGCTCAGGTACAGTTATCAATTTGTCTGTAAAATTAGCCTAAACTTGAAATATCTTTCCTGGCAATAGTAAAAAACTTTTATAGCCTAATGTACAGTTTATCTCACTTTATTCAGAAAACAGATGTAGTACTTTAAGTGTTGGACATAGTGGGCGATTTTAATGGTTCGAGAAAACTTTCGATACTCCTTCATAAACAGGTCTCAAGAGGACTAATTTTCGTTGAGCTTCGAGGGTATCGTTTAATGAATACTGTCCTAGTTAGTTTTCGGAGCTCTTTATAATTGAATAAAACAGCAAATATGTAAGAAACGGAAATATCGTCACCCACTCGCTTGAACTTTTGGAAATCAAAGAACAATATTAGCAACAATTTACTTATCTATCTTTCAGTTATCTCTTGCTCTATCATATGTTTACCTGCCTCTCTTGGGCTCGGATTGGGCAGAAATGAAAGTACTTATTACACTGACATCGACCAAGACGACTGCAATCGTTTCCAAAATGAGTTTAGTAACGGCTGTGGTAGAGCTGATTGCGTTATGCATATTATACGGATTGCTGCGGTACAACACGAGAAAAAAGACACAGTTACAGGAAGCATCCTTAACAGAAAAGTATCAGGTCGATGAAAACCTGCGATCGATTCGTTTGCTGATCCCCATGACGATTACTCATTTCTGCTGTTTCATGCCGCCACTAATTGCATTCCCGCTGTACTATGCGATCGATCCATCAGGCGACCCTCGTCAGTACGCTATCTTTACCGAAGTCTTCGGTGTAATCATACTTTACGTTGTCCTACTGCCAGTCGTCCTCTTCTGGCAGCATAAAAGTTTACGAGATAAGCTACGGAAATCGATGGGAATTTTCAACCGAGTTGAACCGGAAGGAGCCAGAGCAGACGGACAGACTCAAGAACAAGTGCGTCACTTCGCGCTACTCAGTTCCGCTTGGGAGCGTTAAATAAATGAGCGTAAATATCAGTAATTGAATCAGGGTGTATTTTCTATGTTCATGCAGTTCTGTTTATTACATATTAAGATAATATTAATTTTCCGTGTGCTTCGTTGTTCAAGGATTCGCAGAATCAACACAATAATGAGATTCTGATCTCTTACTGTCGCATTTTTCTGTGTTGTTTAAGACATGCTCATTCTGTCGTATACGTGGCTAGTACAGTCGCAAATACAAACCGCCAAGACGGTGAATAATATGACCATCTGTTTACGTTTCTACAAGATGACATAATCTTATCGCAATAAGAGGGAGAAAGCTGCCATGAAGCGCATTCCTTCACCCTGTTTGCCCCGAAAATATGATCTTCTTAGTGTCAGGAAATATTATAAGCTATTTTTTTCGAAGTCAAACTTTCGATGTTCGACGTCAGATATTATCCGCAGTATCAATACAATGACCAAGAATATAAATTTTGACTAACATTCATTTTTGTCGTCTATATATTCAATATATGTGGGGAGGCGAATCTTGTAAACTCAAATTTGCCAAAAACTTCGGCGGAAATTTCGGGGTGTTTTCGACTATTACCGACTAATCATTGGGGAGCGGCCATATTCCACCATTTCGTTTGAACTCTATAGCCACGATTCAACCAAAAACCTATCGAAAAAGCTTATCCATACTTTTACCTATTTCTTTTGTTTTTTAACCCAGGCATCTTGTAGTGAACGTTCATTATCTTGGCTATAAAATAAATATAACTTGCCACCGGATAATCATTTTTCGCAAAGACACGGTCATTTGAAAGTTAAAAAAATGCAGTAACTCAAAAGCCAACCAAATTATGTTTTGCTTAAACTAAATGCCTGATAATCCCATCTATCCCTTTGCTTTCATGTTCAGTTATTGATTTCTCACAGAAGAGAAGCGATTAGAAGGTATTTCATCAGTTCAGTGAGGGCGCTTAGAGAAAAATATCCCTCCGATTTTTAAGAGCTAAATTCATTGTCATGCATATGAACACGGAAAAGAGGAGTATACATGGCAGCTGTCGCGAAAAGCGAGTAACAGTTTATAAGCTACAGATAGTTGAGCAAACGCTTGCGCGCTTTTCCTCCGATCGATTGAGGTTTGACGCGAGCGGGATTAGCACGCGATACATCCCAAGAGGGGGGCAAATTAAGGCTTGACGCAAATGCGACAATCACGCGATACATCACATAAAGTGTGTGTATCGAGGTCAGATGAAAACGGGGAGATCACGCGATAACCGGAGATTGTGCTTCTTGCCAAGCTATCTTTGAGCCCGATGGGGACTTGCTTGCTAGAATCTTGTGAGAGTTAGCTGCACTCACTAGAATCGTATCGCTCACTATATATCGAATTGTATCAACGTGTCGGCTATATATGTCAATCGGCAAATAAAGAGCTTTTGTGAAAGAAAGAGGGATTCACAACAGCAGCAGACATCATAAACATTCTTTCGAGGCGATCGGATTTCTCACTATATGTTCCCTAAATAAAATATACGACTTGAAAATTAAGAGTCAAATACCTTGATCATAAAGTGGCTTGTTATGGATATCGCTATCGTCCATTAATTGCTTCCAAAGGGTCAGTGAAACACAATGAGATATCAGGCAGATTAATTAGCGTTCATGTGACATAATAGACATGAATAGAAGGAGCACCTCTGAGAATGACCGACACTTCTTGCTCTCTGAAACTGTTGGATCGAAAACACCTCTCTTGACTGACATTTTGTACTCTGAGTCATCGTCTCTGTGCGCATCCCTGCAATTCCAAGCAATATATTCTGCTTCTAGAAGTATAAATGAGCCGTTTCTACTGGGGTGAGATAACCTTATTTGTAAATATACCGAGCCATTTCCACAAAAAATCTTGCATTCAATAAACTACAAAATGAACTTGACAGAATTGTGTGCGACCGCTGAATATCTCGCGGATAGCTTCTCCTTTCGCGCAGTCTTGATTACTCGGCTGACGATTGCGGCTGCCGGAATCGTATTGTTCATCATATTATTTCGATTCCAAGGACGACACTTAGCGATTCACAAAAATGCACAAATTCTCCTCATCTGTCATCATGTATGGGTGATTCTACAGTGCGTCGGGAGCATCTGCATAAATACATTCGATTTCCATCGCTTTTCGAAAAATCACAATAATCCGTGCGATTATTTGATACCAATGAGCATATCGGCACCTCTTCGTGGTTCTGTTACCGTTTCAACGTTCGGGACTGTTTGGGCGCTGCTGGCCATAACGTTGGAAAGAACTATCGCCACATGCAATTATCAAACATATGAACGGACAGGGCATTACTTCTGGAGCATCACACTCATAGCAGCTCAGGTATGGTTGGTAGCTATTCTCGAAAATAAGCCCATCTTAAAATACATGATCTACCTGCAGAAGTAACGTTCAAAAGAAATGCTTAGATTAGTACCGATTTTTGGCAAATAGTTGTAACGCTTTACATGTGTGACGTAGCAGGTGATATGAATGGTTCTCGAAACTTGCCGACATTCCTTCAAACACAGACTTAAAGGTCCTGTTCCACTAAAGCTCTGTGACCAATACAGGGGTAGAGTTGGGTGGGTTTCTTATCTCTGACATGAGGCCATCAAAAATATTAATGTGATACTCAGTAAGATTTTCTCAGATTTCAGTGACTGCTGTAGTGAAATTAGCCCCAGAAGGACGTTTTCTCGACAGACCCTTGATGACTCATTCATTCCGCTTTGTCCTTGTAAGTTTTCTGAGCTCTTCCTAATCATTTACAAATGGCAGTTGGGTAACAAATAGAAATATTGTCTGCAACTCGCTTGAATATTGGAAAATCCAAGAACGATCGTTGAACAGAATGTAAATATCAATATTTCAGCTGCTCCTTTCAGTATTACCCATTTGTCTGATTTTCCTGAGCTCTGACTGGTCAGAGATGAAAGTACCTCTAACATTAACATCGGCTAAGACGACGATGATCGTTTCCAATACGAGCATGTTACTGGCTATAGTAGAGTTGATTGCGTTATGCATTTTATACGGATTGCTGCGGTACAACACGAGAAAAAAGACACAGTTACAGGAAGCATCCTTAACAGAAAAGTATCAGGTCGATGAAAATCTGCGATCTATTCGTTTGCTGATCCCCATGACGATTACTCATTTCTGCTGCTTTATGCCAATACTAATAGCGTTCCCGCTGTACTATGCGATTGATCCATCGGCCAACCCTCGTCATTATTCTATCTTTCTCGAAATATTCAGTTCAATGATACTCTATGCCATTCTACTACCTGTTGTCCTCTTCTGGCGACATAAAAGTTTGCGAGATAACCTGCGGAAATCGATAGGAGTTTTCAACTTAGTTGAACCAGTAGCGAGAGCGGATGGACGGAGTCAAGAACAAGTGCGTCACTTCGCGCTGCTCGGGTCCGCTTGGGAACGTTAGTTAGCTCAGTAATAATTTCAATGATAAGTGCAAGGTACATTCGAGCTGCTCATGCTGTGCTCTTTATTAGACTGTTTTAGTAAAGGTATAAATAGTAATCTTATGCTTTGTTTTTCAAGGATGAATAGAATCAAACTGTACGTTACACTCGCTATTCTTTGTGTCGCATGTTTTTGTGTTGTTTGAACCTTGATGCTCTTTCTATCGCTTACTTTGTCAGTTTAGTCGCAAATACAAGCCGTCAAGTCGCTATAAAAACTATGACCATCTGCTCAAGGTTCCACGAGATGACAGCATCTTATCGCAACAAGAGCGAGAACGCTGCCATAGACGCACATTCCTCCGCCCTGTTCATCTCGGGTATATGATTTCCATAATCTCAGGAAGTATCAATAGCTGTTCACATTCGACGTGAAAAGTTTCCTGCTACTAAAACGAAATAACCGCGAATTAAAATTTCTAATGAACAATCGCTTTTTTCGGCTGCACACTGAAAAAGCGTGAGGTTTTGGACGAGGAAAAAAACGTGTGAACTCTGGTTTTTCATTAGTTTAGGTGGAAAGATAGGGTACTTTTGAGCATTTTGAGTATCGCTAATGGCGCACCTTCATTTTTCCAATACCTTCCAAACTCTCTAGTCATATTCCGGTCTCATAGCTAAGTGAAAAAGTTAATCTAAACTTTCAAGAATTATTTTAGGTAGCAGAAATTGTCATGAACGCTGTGTCGTTTCTTTGTCTTCTGTTCCTTCTTCAACTCTCGAATGGGGACAGAATTGGAGTGAGCAATTGCGTGTATGATACTGGAGCTTCCCCATGCGTGGATGAAAAAGACAACGTCATCGTATTCCAAGACTGTACGTTATTCGCCGTGAAACAAAATTTCAAAGAATAAGTTGGTAATACCGGGAACCTTTAAAGGGAGAGCATGGGCTCTAATTTGTTTTCGTAGCTTCACTCTATAAGAGGAAAACACCATTATTGGAACTTTTCAGGCAACCAACCAGGCAGTATATTGCAGTTTTCTGACATAGAAATTTTGACCTATGACGCAAAGGGAGACCCAATTTGTTGCACCACGAGCTACTTTTTGCCGCCGCGCGGGTACGTAGAGCTCCCAGGACAACTGAAAGTCAGATCAGGTATGTATGCACGATGACGAATTTAATTTTTTACGACTAAGTTTAATATGACTCGAGAATTATTTAAGGCACCAGTTTCTTCACTGCTGCAATCGCAACTGTTCTGAATGTATTGCTTACCAAATTTTTAAAAATGTTTCAGTTATTAGTTAAGTTTATTTCATTGTAACTAATGAAGATACTGTATTAAATAATTTGAATCGAAATCTGTCGTTACTGAAATAGAAATTGTTTATAATAAGATCAGCGCCGCATCTGGCGACCCGCGAACTATCGTTTCGATTAAAGAAGACTTTTTCGAAGCAAAGTGGTTTATTTTTCGAACTTAAGTCAATATGAAAAATGTTCCTTTTTGATCTGGAAATGGCCTCACTTCATTCCAAAGGCTCATTTTTCACGTGGAAATAGTATGAACCCTGCTATAAAACACACTATCCGAGCGAACTGGAAATGAGAAACTCGCAGACTGCGCAATATATAATCTTGATACCCACACAGAGTTATATTTAAGGAACAATAACACTGGACAACACCACACTGACAAATCCGAATTATCTGGGACTGTATCGTGACTACATACTGATCACGGCGGCAAAGCTAAAAAATGACATTCTTCAAACGCAATACTGCTTGGATGGAGCGTCGACATATCCTTTAGTGGAGAATGGTGTTTGGTAAGCTTTACTCAACGTATTTGTTTTACAGCTAACTAATATCATTGATACCAGCCCACTCTCTTTTACCTCTCTCAGCGCTAATTGAGAACCAGTAAGAATATATCTGCTTTTCTTATTAGTCTTTCCATTTTATAAAATTTTGTGAGTTGAACCTCATTTGACTACGATCTGTGAGCGCTTACGGATTTCTTAATCGACAAGATGAACGTCAGGAACGTTTCTCAATTACTAGCAGATTTTCCCGGGTAAAAGTAACAGAATTCCTATTGCTTTGTGCTAATCTATTGATAAGCACCCCTAGCACTTTCGTGTTTTCAAAGCTGAATGAAAGCGTAAAAATTATGATGCAGCCAAAGCCTACTTTCAGTTACCAACACTTCTGCGACGAAGTGTATACTGCTAGCATTTGCGATGCACTGAACAATTATGGAGTCGCTAAACTTCCCGAAGACTTGCCCCCAGCATTCAGGGATAAATTCGATACGTCCGAAGGCATCATCGTCGATTCTCTCTTCAAGGTCGCTCCTGACTCATGCTTCAATTCACAAAACAATATAATCATTTTTAGGGACAGTACAGCCTCCAGTTTCAATTCAACCACGCCCACATAAACAAGAAGTACATAATCGGTTGTATCGAAGACACGAATGTGTTCGTCAATATTGATAACTAATAACTGCAGTCTGCGCTAAGCCGCTGCGGCTGTCTTTTATAAAAAACCTTTGTCATCAAAATATTGTTTTTTCAAATGATCGGTCGAAGTAACGAAATCACTACGCTCGACTGAGTAGTTTTCTATTAAAATAAAGCTCAAGACACGAGTGCGTTCAGCAGTGCGTTTTTTCGCGGACAACGTCGGTAGCATTGTGTCTTGAAGGAATTTTGCGAGTCTTTTAGGGTGTCGGGCGATTTTGCGTGCTGCGTGTTGATAGAAGACGTTCGCAGGTTCACATACTGTAGGGGTAGAAATTATTCGGTGGTATTAAATTTCGGTGATTTCGGTGGTTCAGACGACCACCGAAATTAAATACCACCGAATATTTCTAACCCTACAGTATCACTGAGTCAGAATGGTCAATCACCGAAATTTAGTGCCACCGAATTGAGCGCACTGGACCATTCACCGAAATTAAGTACCACCGAATATTTCTAACCCTACAGTATTTGAAGGCAGAAACTGAAACGTAGTACCGTGCGCGCGGTATGGAATATAGTGAGAATTATCAGATTAGCATTACTTTATGGAATGAGATCGAAAGATTCTCGAAGTGACTGGAATGAAAAAGTAACAATTATTAAACTCCCTAAAAAACTTTGGGATAGAATAAGAAATATTATCTTGGTTGGAAAAAGACATCAATTAATATCAACCAAATGTCTCTTGGCAATCTCTACTAATTATTTATTGGCTATACCAGCTGTCTCCTGATAATTAGAGACGTCATTGAGCATGAGAAGCTATTTAATTTTTTGCTCAAAATAGATGCCTCACTATCCCCTCCATCTCTTGCTCTCCTTGTTGACTTTTGATATCTCACAAAAGATAGCAAATGGTGGGTATCTTTTCAATGGAGTTGTTGAGCTTAGAGAAAAATATCCTTCTGATATTTATGAGCTAATTTCGTTGTCATAGATATGAACATTGAAGTAAGAGAAAATGGCGGCAAACATAGTAATTGTTTTGAAGCAATAATGCTCATCGCGACGTGCTCCCTTATCACATCGTTCGATTAAATGATTAAGAGGACAACGTATTGCATAGTAAGCTCGTTTGTTGTAGATATCGTTACCCTCAATAACTGCCTCCATATGGACAGCCGAACGCAGTAAGAAACCAGACAAATTAATTAGCGCTCCTGTGACATATAATATACGTACGATTATAAGGGGCATTTAAATAAGTACTCGAGCGTAATCGCGGCTTCAGTTCGAGCAGTACTTACTATAGTCACCATATTCATCGCTCTTTCGCGGCGCTTAAAAGAACTAGCATTTGCAGAACGATAACATTTTATATGTTCAGTTATAGTTCGTTTCATCAAACCTCCGTTTTTTGATTTTAATATGCGGTAATCAAGTTTTACATAGTTTTACGTCAGTGCGTCAAGTGGCAGTTAGAATGCATTGATTTATTTATTTTGAAGAAACTTGTATAAGAAACAAAAAAGGCTGAGCTATCAACCTGAAGAGCATATCCATCCATCGTTCACGCTTCTTTCTGTTTTTGCAAAAGACTGAAGCCTCATCAACGCTGCCAGGAAGATTAGAGGTCGGTGTACTTATCTAACCAACACTGAATTCGTCGCCTAATTGCCGCGCTTTAATTCCCAGCTGAAACAAAATTTCTAACCAATTAGTGGCCGAGCTTCGAAAATGACTAACATTTATTCCTCTCTGAAGCCGGCTGATAAGTAATATCACGCTTGACACAAATTCCGTATCTTGAGGCAGTGCCTCGGTGTGCATCGTTTCAAATTAAATACTTACATTTGCACTTCTGAAATTGTGTTTGCGATAACTTCACCCAGCTGAAAAAATAACTTGTTCGTATAATGGATACTGGTGCTTTTGCGGAAAATATCGCATTAAATGAATCTCAGTAATGGATTTGAAAGAATTGTGTGCTAGCGCTGAATATCTCGCGAATAGCGCCGCCTTTCACGCAGTCTTGATTACTCGGCTAACGATTGCGGTGGTCGGAATCGTATTGTCCTTTATTTTGCTTCGATTCCAAGGCCGCCACTTAGTGGTTCACAGAAATGCTCACATTCTCCTCATTTGTCATCATTTATGGGTGATTCTGCAATGCGTCGCGAGCATTTGCATAAATGCATTTGATTTGAATCGCTTTTCAAAAAGTCACAGCGATCCATGCGATTACTTGATACCAATGAGCATATCGGCACCTCTTCGTGGCTCTGCTGTCATTCCATACTTTGGTAATGTTTGGACGTTGTTGGCCATCACTTTGGAAAGAACCATCGCCACATACAAATATCAAACATATGAACGGACAGGGCAGTACTACTGGAGCGTCATACTTATTGCAGCTCAGGTACAATTATTAGAGTTTCACGATAATAATTTCAACTTGAAATATATTTTCTACCTGCAAAACTACACTTTGAAAAGAAAACGTTTGAAGTAGAGCAGATCTTATGTAAAATTGACTTAAAGCGTTATGTGCGTTTAGTGGCAGGTGATTAAAATAATCCGTGAATATATCTAATGCTCCTTCAAGCACAGATCTTAGCAGGGACGGTTAATTTTCGGCAGTCTGTGCAGTCTCATCCTTCTATTTCATATTTTGTCATTTTCTTACACCTCCAAAATCTTTTTAAGCAATTGTTCAAAAACAAATTAAAATATCACCAACCACTAGTTTGAACTTTTGGGAATCAAAGAAAAGTAATTAGCCATAATGAGTTTATCACTTTTTCAGTTATTCCTCGCTGCATCACCTGTCTGTCTGATTGTCCTGAGCTCCGATTGGTCAGAAATGAAAGCAATTATTACAATGACGTCGACCAAGACGACAACAATCGTTTCAAACATTAATAAGTCAATGGGTGCAGTGGAATTGGTCACTTTATGCCTACTATACGGCTTGCTGCGCTACAACGCCAAAAAGAAGACACAGTTACAGGAAGCATCTTTAACAGAAAAGTATCAGGTTGATGAAAACCTGCGATCAATTCGTTTGCTGATCCCAATGATGATAACTCATTTCTGCTGCTTCATGCCAACACTAATAGCATTCCCTCTGTACTATGAAATCGATCCGTCGCCCGACTCTCGTCAATATCCCATCTTTCTCGAAGTGTTCGGCATAACAATATTGTATGCCGTGCTATTGCCAGTTGTCCTCTTCTGGCGGCACAAAAGTTTACGAGACAACCTGAGAAAGTCGATGGGAATTTTCGACCGAGTTGAGCCGGAAGGAGCCAGAGCAGACGGACGAACCATTGAACAAATGCGTCACTTCGCGCTCCTCAGTTCCATTTGGGAGCGTGAAATAGCTAAGCGATAATGTCAATAGTGAGTAATAAGGCACATTCGAGCTGCTTCTGCAGTTCTCTTTCTTTGACAACTTCTATTGAGGTATAATTCTTTATCTTGTGCTTTATTGTTCGTGCTGCAGTAAAATTAAGCCAGAGAATACAACTTGCATTATACTGAAAAATTAGAAAATCTTACAAGCTGTGAAAGCACGAAAACAGTCTAAAGTGTTAATCAAACGAAATATTAGAGTCACTCTGCCTGATTCTTGAAGATGCGACCTTTTATTCGAACGATACTTTAAACAGTTATCGCTGAAAATTTTCAGTTACAAGCAAGAGTGACATTTTTTGTGTTCGCGCATTTTCTGACAAATTCAATAAAACTTTGCTCTTGCAACCAAGTGACGGATGACATTTCACTCGGTCAGTGGATGTGACGCAGACTCCATGCTATTCAGTACAAACGTCTTATACCGTAACCTTCTTGAAAAGACAAGGAACTTTGATTAGAAAGATTGTTTTGACGCCCCCATGCTTCATCTAGAAACGCTAGCTCTGGGCCTTTTTACATCATTGAATGGACCTACGCACAATCCGGCTTGCAATGCGATAAATTATTTCATGTGGGAATTGGTTGCGACGAAAGAGACAGAGTTCGCTCTGCCGGATAAAGAACTAGCTAAAATGTGTCATGCATCGCTCAATCCATGTTTAAAAGGGCACGAATAACAAATGGAGAGAGAGAGATGGTGTTCACTTGTGCTTGTCCAAAATGACGAATTTTTACAGATATTTGCTGCATCGGAATTGCAAGATAACTTTGCACATTGAAATGATCATTTCGAGCGGACATTGTAATCCTATGCATCGCTCATTCGCGACACTTATAGGAATTAGCATTTGCAGAACAATAGTATCTCAAATACACTATTATGTTCAATGCCATTAAATCGCAGCATATTTTAGTATGTGGTAATCAGTTTTCGTGTCAAGTTATATTACCTCATGGAGTGGCAAATAGATAAAATTGCTTTATTTTGGAGCAGTATGTATTAGAAATAAAAGAAATCTGAGCGATCCATCTGAACAGCACATCCGTTCATCATTCTAGCCTCTTTATGTTGTTGCAAAAGACTGAAATTTCATCAATGCTCCCTAAATCATTCAGATAACTTCATGTGTATGTTCATGCGACCTTCCTTGAATTCATCGCTTTATTGCCGCGCTTTTATTCCCTAGCTAAAACACTATATTTCTTGCTCATTAGAGGCCGAGCATCGCGAGTGACTGAAATTTGATACTCTCTGAAACAACTCAACCGAAAACCTCTCTTGACTAACATTTTGTGTGCTGAGTTCTTCTCAGCGTGCACCACTACAATTTCAAATAGCGTATTTTTGCTTCCGAATAAATAATTGCTACATTTCCACCGAACTGAAGTAACTTCATTTCTACAAATCAATCCTGGCTCTTTTTCATATAAAATCTTGCATTAGATGAAACAATAATGAATTTGGCAGAATCGTGCGCGACTGCTCAATATCTTGCGGATAGCTTCGCCTTTCGCGCAGTATTGATTACTCGGTTGTCGATTGCGACGGCAGGAATTGTGTCGTTCTTCATGTTGCTTCGATTCCAAGGACGACACTTAGTGGTTCACAAAAATGCTCACATTCTCCTCATATGTCATCATGACTGGGTGATTCTACAGTGCGTCGCGAGCATCTGCATAAATGCATTTGATTTGTATCGCTTTTCGAAAAGTCACAGTGATTCATGCGATTATTTGATACCAATGAGCTTATCAGCGCCCCTTCGTGGCTTTGCGGCCACTGTATGTTTTGGGAATGTTTGGGCTCTGTTGGCCATAGCGATAGAAAGAGCAATTGCCACATACAAATATCGTACATATGAACGAACAGGACAGTGCTACTGGAGCGTCATACTTATTTTATCTCAGGTACAGTTATCGGATTTTATCGATAATAGGTTTGCCTTGAAATTTTTTTTTCTTCACGAAGAACGAAAATTTACAATAAAATTTTTGAAGTAGTGACAATCGTTTGGAAAATATCTGTAATTCTTTATGTGCATGACTCGGCGATCAGTTTGAATCGTACTAGAGCACTTCTGCCACTCCTTCAAACATAAAAAATAAGTGTTCCTGTGCTTTACGAACTCCGGGTGCCTCATTTATTCAGTTTTGTCTATGCTCATTTTCTAAGCTTTCTGTAATCATTTTCAAACAGCGCTGTTCAGTAAAAAAAGAAATATCGTCGTCCACTTACTTGAACTTTTGGAAACTAAAAACAATTCTTAGCCTCAATGTATTTATCACTTTTTCAGTTATTCCTCGCTGCTTCACCTGTTTGTCTGATTGTCCTGAGCTCCGATTGGTCAGAAATGAAAGCAATTATTACAATGACGTCGACCAAGACGACAACAACCCTTTCCGATTTGAATAAGTCAATGGGTGCGGTAGAGCTGATCGCGTTGGGCATATTATACGGGCTTCTGTACTACAACGCCAAAAAAAAGACACAGTTACAGGAAGCATCTTTAACAGAAAAGTATCAGGTCGATGAAAACTTGCGCTCGATTCGTTTGCTGATCCCCATGATGGTAACTCATTTCTGCTGCTTCATGCCAACACTAATAGCATTCCCGCTGTACTTTGCGATCGATCCATCAGCCGACCCTCGCCACTATTCCATCTTTCTCGAAGTATTCGGCCTAACGATACTGTACGCCATTGTACTACCGATTGTTCTCTTCTGGCGACATAAAAGTATACGAAACGACTTGTGGAAATCGATGGGAATTTCCAGTCGAGTGGAGCCGGAAGAAGCGAGAGCAGATGGACGGACTCAAGAACAAGTGCGTCACTTCACGCTCCTCAGTTTTGCTTGGGAACGCGAAATAGCAGGGCGATAATCCATGTCGTTTGCAAAGTAAGTTTGAGTTGCTCGCGCTGTACCATTTATAAGACAGTGTTAATAGAGACATATTTTGTAGTAAAGTTTTTGATGAAGAGAAATTGAATCAACCTAAGCAGTACATTTGTGTCCTCCAACATATCGAATTCCATTTCCATATATCATACTTGTGCTATTCGCGTTAACAGAATTCTATCGGATAGCAGGTTTATAATGAATTTTCGAAAATAGTTATGTATTGGTGTCCCCACAAGAAGGTTTTATTGTGAATCTCTTGCTTCTAAGGCGTTCACTTTCCCTCATCAATATATATTTTGAAGTTCTATTGCAACTTTATCTACAATTTAAGTAGTCATCTTTTGAATTTTCCCATAAACTGTAAGTATACACCAGATCTCGACATGTTTAGTTGCTTTTAAGGTTTATCGTCATATATGCGATCTGGTTATTCAACTCCTGGTTGCCTTTTGGTGACTCTTGCTGAAACTGAGAGAATCTCGCACGTTGTGAAGTGTGTTATTAAAAAAAATCAAGAGCGTCATCCCCCCGTAATTCTGCGAATGCGGCCATTTGAATGCTACTCTATACAGTCAACACCGAGCAATCCTTCGTAAATGAACAGCAGTTTTCTTCGTGTTCGCGCGTTTTCTAACAAATGCAGTAAGATTTTGCACTAATTACCAAGTGACCGGCAACACTCGGTCAGTGGATGTGACACAGACTCCATGCAATTCAGTAGAGACCCTTCATACCGTAACCTTCTTGAAAAGACAGGGGACTTTGATTGAAGAGATTGTATTGACGCCCCCCCCCCACACTTTATCAAGAAACGTCAGCTCTGGACCATTTTTACATCATTGAATGGACCTACGCACTGTCCAGCTTACAATGCGATTGATTATGGCACACGGGAATCGGTAGCGGCGAAAGCAACAGAGTTCGCTCAGTATGGAAACGACCTATGCTGAATTCATCGTCTAATTGCCGCGCATTTATTCTCAGCTAAAATAAAATTTCTTGCCAATTAATGACCGTGCTTCGAAAATAATTAACATTTTATTTCTCTCTGAAATCAATTGATTAGAAACCTCTCTCGTGACTAACCTTTTGCATTCTGAGCGACTGTGTCAGTGTGCGCGGCTGCCATTTGAAATTATACAGACGTGCTTCTGAAAATGTAATTTCAATATTTCTACCGAACTGTGATTACTTTGTCTAACCCTGGTTCATTTCCATAGAAAATCTTGCATTTGACGGACACATAGCAATGAATTTGACAGATTTGTGTGCTAGCGCTGAATATCTCGCGAATAGCTTCGCCTTTCGCGCAGTCTTGATTACTCGGCTGACGATTGCGGCTGCCGGAATCATATTCTTCCTCGTATTGTTTCGATTCCAAGGCCGCCACTTAGTGGTTCACAGAAATGCTCACATTCTCCTCATCGGTCATCATGTTTGGGTGATTCTACAGTGTGTCACGAGCATCTGCATAAATACATTTGACTTGCATCGCTTTTCAAAAAGTCACAGGGATTCATGCGATTATTTAATACCAATGAGCATATCGGCACCTCTTCGTGGCTCTGCTATCATTTCAGCTTTCGGTAATGTCTGGGCTCTGTTGGCCATTACTTTGGAGAGAATGATCGCCACATACAGTTATCGAACATATGAACGGACAGGGCACTATTACTGGAGCGCCATACTAATTGCAGCTCAGGTACAATTACAAGAGTTTCTCGAACTTAAGTCCACCTAGAAAAACACTTTTGAAACGTAGTGAAATATCTATAAGAAAAGGTGAAAATTTTAGCAAATCTTTTGAAAAATGGACGTAGAACGTTATGTGCGTTTGATGGCGGGCAATTGAAATAATCCGTGAAAATATCTAATACAACTTCAAGCACAGATCTCAGGAGGAACGGATAATTTTCGGCAGACTCTGCAGTCCCATTCCTTAATTAACTTTTTCATTTACTTCTGCGTAATCTTTTTAAGCAATTGCTCAAAAAAATTAAAATATCACCAACCACTAGTTTGAACTATCGAAAATCGATGAAAAGTAATTAGCCTTCATGTATTTATCACCTTTTCAGTTGTTTCTCGCTGCTTCACCTGTTTGTCTTGTTGTCTTGAGCTCCGATTGGTCAGAAATGAAAGCAATCATTACAGTGACGTCGACCAAGACGATGACAATCGCTTCTTATACGAGCATGTTATTGGCTGTGGTCGAGTTGATTGCCTTGGGCATATTGTACAGCTTGCTGCGCTACAACGCCAAAAAGAAGACACAGTTACAGGAAGCAACTTTAACAGAAAAGTATCAAGTTAATGAAAATCTGCGATCTATTCGTTTGCTGATCCCAATGATGATAACTCATTTCTGCTGCTTCATGCCAACACTAATAGCATTCCCGCTCTACTATGCGATCGATCAGGCGCCCGACTCTCGTCAGTATCCCATCTTTAACGAAGCGTTCGGCTTAACGATATTGTACGCCGTTCTATTGCCAGTTATCCTCTTCTGGCGGCACAAAAGTTTACGAGATAACCTGCAGAAGTCGCTGGGAGTTTTCAATCGAGTTGAGCCAGAAGGAGCCAGAGCGGACGGACGGACTCAGGAACAAGTGCGTCACTTCGCGCTACTCAGTTCAGCTTGGGAGCGTGAAATAGCTAAGCGATAATGTCAATAGTGAGTAATAAGGCACATTCGAGCTGCTTCTGCAGTTCTCTTTCTTTGACAACTTCTATTGAGGTATAATTCTTTGTATAGTGCTTTATTTTCGTGCTGCATTAAAATTAAGTCAGACAATACATCTGCGTTATACTGAAAATTAGAAAATCTTAAAAACTGTGAAAGCATGAATACAGTCTGAAGTCTAATTCAAAAGAATTATTAGCGTCACTCTGCCTGAACCCTGCAATGCGGCCATTTGAGCGCAACGTTATACAATCAACGCTGCCAAAGTCTCTTTTAAAAGAAAGAGTGATATTTTCGTGTTCGCGCAGTTTTGGCAAATGTAATAGAATTTTGCATTATTGACTGGGTGACCGGTGACATTTCGCTCAATCAGTGACTATGACGCAGGCACAAAGCAATTCAGCCGAGACCCTTTCCACCTAACCGTCTTGAATAGACAAGGAACTTTGATTAGAAAGACTGTATTAGCGCCCTTATACTTCGTGAGTTCAGCGATTTTTTTTACATCATTGAATGGACCTACGCACAATCCGGCTTGCAATGCGATAAATTATTTCATGTGGGAATTGGTTGCGACGAAAGAGACAGAGTTGGCTCTGGTCGAGAATGAAACAAGTTGAAGTGCGTCAGACTTCGCTCAATCCAAGTCACAAACAGCGCAACAGTCAGTAATTTGAATCAATAGGGAAAATCTAATATCCTTCCCTAAACTACAGTCGAGGTAGCTTGCCAATAAATGGTGGATTGCGATCAAGCTGACCATTTCCACAGCCTCACCACCATGCTTCCACATCGAGGCCTTTGTTTACAACGGCCAAAAAGTGCAGCATCCTGTACACCGCTCAGAACGATGTCCACCGTAACACTAACAGTGCGCTCATAGAGCCCAATCAACATCGTGTGAACGTCTGCGACCACCGTGTGAAGTGCGTCGTTAGGCAGGCAGCGAGGTAACAGAGAGTTTATATCGCAAAAGGCATATAACTCCTAAGGTGTCAACGATGTTGCACAACAAAATGAACGCAGCGCGAACGGCATTCAGAGAGGGAGCACATAGCGAACAACAGATGGTGTAAGAGAGGCGGTGTTCACTTGAGCTCCTTGACCTGGAGGCCGGGAGGGAGCGACTGCTTCAGCTTCTCGGCCTTATCCTTGTCCTGAATGACGAGCGTGTACAGGTATTTGCTGCATCGGACCTGCAAGCGAACATTGATCATTAGGAATAATTATTTGACGTTGTTTAATGGATTAGTCATTTCAATTGTGGAGTCTCGTTTAACAATCAGTTTAGTAAAGAGAAAATAGGAAGACGCGTCCTCCTAAATCGATCAAAATGCAACTTAAAATTTGACGCTTTGCAATTCATATTAAATAGCTGATCTTTTCAGTCAAGAGTAACCAGACTGATTTGAAATATGGCAAGCTGGAATGGAAATGATGTAAAGCGATAAACTCCCGGTAAATGTAATCAAATTGATCAAAATACTTCACGCAACTAGATTAGTACCACAGCAATTTTCTTGCAAAGTCTAACTATAGCTAAAGCTATACACTAAAATTAGCTCATACCGGTAATTTCAGCAGGTCCCTCCAATACTATAAGTAAAAGAGACTTCCACTGTACACATTTCATACGATAATAGAAGATCGGCATCTAATAACAGAGCAAGCTTAAAATCTTATTTCCACCCAAACTCCATTCGGCGGTCGAAAAAAGGCAACGCCCACCTTGAACTTGACGTTATCGGCGTTCTTCTTGATCTTGACGGACTTGGCGTCCTTGCGTCGGGCGGTCAGGAGGAAGTCCTTGATCTCAACCAATTGACGCGGCATTTTGAACGGTTCGATATCGTCCAAATAACTGTCAAACGCCCGAAAAGGAAAAACGTTAAGAATGAACAGCGGTCACCTTAGGAATATACCATATAACATCTTCAGCTACCTATCACAAGCTGCTTAGAGATTAATTAATTAAAATACTATAAACAGATAAGATACGCAGTCAGCTTGTCAAAGATTACTAAAGAATATATGATACACTTCTTTCAGCTGATCAACTCCACAATTCTCCTTTAAAGCGAGAAATGACATTATAACATTTCGATATCAGCCGTCAATCATCGGCTGGCGGGCGCACAAGCAACCCGTAAAGAGATTGAATCGACGATAGTAGATGATTTCAGTTTTTTCTCTCCTTCAAGTTTCACTCTTGCGCAGCAAGAGTACACGCAACAACGCATAAGACAAGCAAGCAAACACTGTACAACACAATCGGTTCAAACAGGAATCAATACTGAGACATTTTGAAGTGATCGTTATAGGTCAATCGATGAAGCGAAATCGGTCGCTGGCAATCTTCCAGACTTCGCCTTCGTTCACGAGTATAATCGTCTGACTGAATGAACGCTGCCGCCCGCTGTACATCACCGTTCCGGCCGACAGCAACAGCATCGTCTTCTGGCCGTTCATCACCTGATCTGCAATGCTCATTTTAAACTCATCTCGCTCATTGCCTCTTCAAAGACACCGAGCTGCGATCAAATGCATAGACTATACAAATGAGGAAATTTTCACCAATATAGTTTCGCTGAATAACGCGGTAGTTTTAGCAGGAAAAGTTCGTATTCTTATATTTTTCATTAAGCGAGATACAATTAAACAAAACTTTCAGTGCGTTTTTAATAAGAGCCATTCGAAAACGTCGCACCCACAATTCCACCCAGTTGCCATTACCGATCTCTTACTTTACATTAAGCGCGTTCAGCACTCTGCCTAAATGCAACATTACCAATAAAACGGCGAAAAAGTAGCTTCACAAGAAAAGGTTAAAGAAAACGCACATAATAATAAAGATCAAGAGTGATTATGTAAAGAGATGCATTCTTCTTGGTGATGAAGAAAGACAAAATCTAACCATTGACAGTTTGAGAGTCGAGGGACTTGAGGCTGTGCTCGCTGTCGGGAAGATTATCGAGAAAGGTGGCGATGTTGTCCCGACCGACGACCGCTTCGCCGTTCCACACCAAACTCGCCGAATCCGTATACATTTTGTTAACAACCTGAAATGGGCAGCGTTTCACTTATTCTAACGATGTCCGCGCACTACGGCATAGCAAGTTTAACAATTACTTAATTATCATTCAAATCAGCCATATTCAATTTTAAAATTACGCGTCCCTTTCACCCCCGACTAAAAGTAAACACGAACAAACTCAAAAACAAATACAGTCAACTGCTTTTATAACGTCGGTCAAGGGACAGGCCAAAGACCGACGTTATAGAGGCAGTTAGCCCTGTACAAAATATAGTACACAGGACCAGCCAAGGACCGACGTTATTAAACCAGGCGTTCGTTATAAACGCAGTTGACTGTACATTTTCTTAGAGATAGAAAAACACAAAATGAGGACCAAAAACAGGGCACTCGTTGCCTATATTTCTCACTGTACGCTTTTCAAAAGTGTGTAACGGAAAAGTAAGCCAAGTAGCTACCGCTTATTCCTATCGGGATCCTCACGAGCAGTAACTATGGTAGTTCATTACCGTTCGATACGAAAAATACAAAACTCACATTTCTCCGCCGATCAAAGGCGTCATAGTAGAGTTTGCTGAATTTGAGAGCGGCTTGACAGACTGCCGCGTCCGCCTCAATCATCGCCTGAGACGCAGCCATCGCCGCTAAACAGCCCTGCAACACGAAGATCCAAATAACCCTACTACAAAGACCATTTGACTCGCTTATAAGATACTTGTACGGCTTCATCAAAGCCACGGGTATTATAATTCAACCCGAATAAATCAAAAAGAACAACATTTCCCAGTACACACTCCATAGTTTTTATTCTTTTAACACCAACTACGGCGGCTATCACAATCGAATTTTGTATGCACATTCATTGTACATTTGCATGTGCTGAACCAAGCGTGACGCAATGTTCAACGCACTTGGTAACAACAAAAGATCAGAAAATATCATAATCGACGAAAGAGGCAACAGAACAATGAGTAATTTTCTCTATTCGATAATAGCGTATCTCAATCTATAAGCGCGACGCAGAAGTACAGAGAGCAGCTAAACAAACCTATTCGCTACTTCGACGACAACCCTGTTGTATCACCAAATTTCATTTTTACCCCAAACAGTCTCGTCAGTTTTGAATAAACTTCTGGTTATTGACGCACGACGTTCTCAGGTCCAGGGTCGCATTTATACTTACAAAATAGTGAGTTACTTCTAATATAGATAATCATACACCTATATTTACTTTGAAGAATAAATTTGGATGAACCTACACTCTTCATAAGTACAGAAGATATAGTCAGTATAATTATAAAATCAGTTAACACGTACAATTTTCAAAGCATCCAAGCGACCAACCGACCCCCGCAACATCGACTAGAGATATTACGCCAAAAAAACCCCGCAAACCACAAACTACTGAGATTGCCCTCATACTTGCTGACTGCAAATAATATTCAATCTAGATTCAACGATGAGCTTCAAACAATTAAAGCCATTGTGGATTGTCAGTAAAGTGGAGGATAATGAAAGGGAAAAAAGACGATGAAACTATCGTCTTCAAACTTCGACAGATAAAGTCTTACTATTTTAACGTCGCTTCACGATCAGCATCCAATGAAAGGGAACTGGCACCTACTGGCAATCGCGAAACGCGATGGAAGCACTCCGATCAAAAACGTCCCACTCAGCAGGATTAAAAAGGAAACTACGGTCACTTCTACCTGCGTCAAATGTATTCTTTTACCATGCCCATACCAAGATGGTTGCAAACAATACTAATTTACAACATAATTAACGCAAAACAGCATTATTATGTATACGGTGCGCTAAAAAACTCAAATAAATCCTCGAGGGTTTGAAGCGACCGCAGTCCCCTTTAAGAACATTCTAGACGACGACCGGGATTAAGTACAAACATAATATCAAATCGCCGTCTGTGGCATGTAAAGAGGCCTAATGGAGCTTGCCATTGGCTGAGACGCCGCGCTCAAAGTCCAAGTCGACTTCGTACGTTTTCAATTGCCTGACAAAGCCCTCATTGGGCCGGATGACAGCCCGGATGGATTTGACTCTCTCATGGGCGACTGAATACCTCAAGCCCTCATAGCGCATAAGGTAAGCAATGACCATTGAGGCCGATCGCGATACGCCGGCGTTGCAGTGGCAGAAAACGCGGCCGCCCTTTAGAATCGCTGCGCGTATAAAGGAAAGGCAATCGGGGATAAAGCAAGCGATGTCGCAGGAGGGCAAGTCATAGATGTCGATCTTCATGTAAACAAAGCGAGAGGGAAAGTGGTTGTCGACGTTCGTGGCCAGGTTGACAATGTGCGTGATGGATTTTGATGACAGCAAATCTGCGTCGTGCGCCGGATCTTGCCCCCCTACAAAACCGTCGCGTTTATGTCTTTCATCTTTGGTAACTGCATGTTCTTTTTCTCTTTTTACGCTTATCTACTGAATTCTCGATACACCGCCTTTCGTCATAACTCGTCATTCTTGTATTTATTTCGTCATCTTCGCATTTAATTGATGTTCGATGATACTGATTGCAAGTTAGAAGAAATGAAAACGAAAATGACGAAGTATGATGAAAGGCGGCGCAAATATCACAAAGTGATTTAATAACAAATAAGAGAAATATACACTGATGGCGATAGATAATTAAGACTGTTAAGCTAGGTGGACTACCTACAATCCGGAAGAAAAAGAAACATTCAATCGGTACATTATCGTGTCCCAGGTTTTACATTACCTTAATCCAAGACGAAACAAGGCGCCGAGTATTTTAAAGAGCTACTTGACTTTACAAACGATATGTTACCGGTCAATTGTCACTTCCTTATTTCAAAATATATAGCAATCTGTTGAGCACTACTGCATACTGCGGTACTAAAAGATTATCCGGATATGAAGAAATGAGAACCGTAGAGAAAAACTAACCGAGATAAAGGCCGGGCGCGACTTCTGCCATTTGAAGGTCGGGTCTGAAGTCTCCGACGAATCCCCATGGTCGCACGGCTACTTGTGTCGCCTTTGTAAATCCGTCATTGTCTCGCTGCTCTATCAACTCTCGACCATCCGGTGTTATTACTCTGAAATGAAGGACGATTCAATAAACAACCGAATTAATTAAATCGAATTTAAGGAACACCAGCAAAAAGACAAAGGAAATATTTATAAATGACACTTTTACATGCACTCTTCCGTCTAAAATCGGTTACGAAGCTAACAACATTTTATTATTAATGCTCTTTCTTTTACAAATTTTCATGTATTCATTCCGACTACTCTAAAAAGGCTAAAACTACAATAATTGTGATAGATGATTATCAAGCTAGCCGCAAAAATGATCGTTTGTCGCTCAATTCGAACAAATGCAGCATTTTAATAGAGTAACATCTTTCAGCTTATGTGCCACATTCTAATAAAAGTTTCATTTCTGGATAAGCCAATTCGAGGAAGACTATATAATATGGAACAGTTATTTCAACACGTGAAGCTAACTCTTTACTGCATTTCAGCAATAACATCAAGTTCTAATTTAAAGTTAAGTTCAAACTTCACAAATGGTTTTACTTTGTCTCGACGTTCTGCAGCGAAGACTTGGCTTTCTGAATCTGCGCCAAAAGAGAAGAAAGCGTAGTCATTTCTGAGAGCCAAACAACCGATGGACAACTCCAACAAACTGTAACCAGAAACCTTTTAACGGTGGCCTAAACAGGCCTCAACAGAATCGCCTCGTCCAATTCACCGCGCACCGCATTTTCGACTTTTCTGCGTGTACCTTACAACGCCAGGAAAAATATGATGCTCACTATAGTTACGATATGTTGTCTGCGTAGTTTTCCACTACCGATATATTTCATGCAAGCGCTACGAGACGCAGCTTCACGTGACCGTATTCCTAGGCAAGTTGTCGTTGTAGTTTCAACTATTGAAAGTGTTAAAGCAGCAACTTAATCTTTGCTCTTTATTCAGTATTCCTGCGAACCAAAATAAGGTACGCTTACAGAGACGAGCAAGGCTTCAAACACAGCTTAATAAAAAATTTATCAAACTGAAATCTACGCATCGAACCGTGAAGAGGCTATGATTGCATTGCAAAAGTAAGTTTGGTAGATAGGTTAAACCTAATAGCTTTGAATGAAGCGGGCATCATGATTCGGCCGTAGAACTGAACGAATTCTGCAGTTACACATTATTCAACCTTCCATAATTTTGATTATTTTCCCTCAGCAGTTCGCAAATATGCCATTAAGGCATATTACGGTTTATGACCGCTAGGTAAAGTTCCACCTAAAACCGACAGGTATGTATGTTGAGTTAAAGCATTTTTTCCAATAATTTGGAATACTATAAATACTCAGCGAGTAGATAATTTCAGTGTCGATCTGACTGCATGATATTTAGTTCATAGTTCCAACGCAGACAGCATAATAGCCTCAAATAAGGCGATAACAAGTTCGCGTTCGTCACCAAAATCAGAATAGTTGACCAGTCTAAACAATCTCATAGCATTTTTGAAGCCTTTCACGTCTTCATGGGCTAAATTAACGATCGCATCGACGATTCCTTTTTGAAAATATGGCGAGTACTTTCCTATGCCCAACAAGTCCGTCGATGTTTGAATATGAGCTTGCTTGTTTATATGTCTGTTTGGTCGTCGATCGATCAATTTCAGATTTGTCTTTAGTCGCAGCTGATCATTGATTGGCAGAACTAAGAAGCGCCGTCTTATTTCAGCAACAATCGATGCTTGATCGCCTTCTTCGAGTAAAGTTCGAAAGTACTCGATTTCAGGTTGCACCTGAACTTGATCCAGTTGCAGTGGACGATATACGACTATCCATTCTGGTTCAACAATTAAATCCTTAATAACGGTAACCATTTTTTAGTTGTCTGAATCAATATATAATAAATCTTTAATTTGTATAGTTTGAACGATTGTTAGAAGATGGACGATTGCAAAAACAGAAGGATTCTATCGGAATGTTAAGCAAGAACTCAAACAGGGGAAAAGAAATAATCGCAAGGATCTCTAGAAATGCGAGAATCATAGCAAACATTTGCTTTCGGAGTGTTCTTTGACATAGAGTAATATTCAAATGCTAGTACTAAAACCTTTAGAATATTTCATCACTTTAAGACATTCAACATAGTACCTTAGCGACTGAAACTGAACTTCGATGAATAATAAGGAGCATTAACGTTGACCAGTGTCGCATGGTTCCCATACAGATAATGAATTTCTTCGCCATCATTGCGCTGGCCGTCTTTCATTTCACTGTTCTCTTGTGCAATACAATGGTGCATCATTGTTTTAATGGGCGCAAACTTGTTTTAATTTGTCTTCGTCTCGGCCCCGTTTTATTTCATTAGATTTGCAGACAGACGCCCACTGAATGGTTGTTCTTTGTGCAGAAACTTCTCATCAAATATTTATTCATAAAGGTCAAATTGTCTGTATGCTCTATACATTGCAAAACTTTTTATACGTGAAGCCTAAATCTTTTTAATACTTTTAGTGCTTCTCCAGTAAAGTAATAATTATCTTTGTAGCAAAACGGGATAAAAATAATAATATTTGCAATTTTTTGTTGTATGGAGGTGTGATTAACATTTGGAGCAGTAAAACGCGGTTAAGTTGAAGAGAAAAGGTAGAAAATTATCGAAGTGAAGAAAGTACTCAAATACTGGCAAGAATTAGAACAGGTGCGACAAAAAAGAATGAAAGAGAGGGGAACTTCGATAATTCTCAAAGAAGAACAAGAGAGGAGGGGGTTTGGTGCTCGGGGCGCAGCTTACCGTATTTCTTCCAATAGACGCCCTCCCTCCAATAGACGCCCCCCTCTAATAGACGCCCCCCTCAAGCCTTGATTGAAAAAATAGACGCCCTCCCTCCAATAGACGCCCCCCCCAAGTAATCGTCCTCTCTAGGGCAATAAAAGTAATCAATGCCTATGCAGTGTAGGTCAGTACTGAACTTCTATTCAAAGTCGACCAGTGATAGCACACAATCCTTTTACTTATGAATTATATTTTATGCCGAAGTAGCAATTGGAAAAAAAGATGCCTTCTCTCCTACGAACGCCAAGTTTAAACACCGGTTGAAATAATAGACGCCCTCCCTCTAATAGACGCCCCCCTCCAATAGACGCCCCCCTCAAACCTTGATTGAAAAAATAGACGCCCTGGGCGTCTATTGGAAGAAATACGGTATTTAAAATGGAGACAAAGTCTCATACTAACAGAAAATATGCCATAGTTTTCGTCGCTACAGCTTACGTCAGAGGTCTCAAACGGATCCGTTTTATTTCTGTTGATACAATCGTTAGGATAGTTTTAGAATAGGTTATTAACAAAATGATTCAGTTGGTTTGCTCATTTGAATATAATTAGACACGAAACGCCTTAATATCGATTCTTACTGTAACTTATACCATCTCCATTCTTATATGAACACTTTTCAATTTGAAGAGAAAATTTTCTATTGTAATCGTTATGAAAGATGTTCTCTTTAATTTCGAAAGTGTCCTTATTAATGAGAAAATGGTTTATACAGTTAAAACCGGATAAGCGGACATTGACCCGGCAAGAGAAAAATGCCCGCTTATTCGGTTTGTCCGCTTATCCGGTTTTGACTGTTTACAATTGAATGGCTCATCCGCTTCGAGACTGTTTTCTACAATAAGTAAATATGGCGACGCTTTTGATATCAGTCTTGTAGCCCTGTCGCCATGACCATCAACCCGTCGCACGTTGTTCTTGGAAGACAGTGGGATGGCCCTATTTGCATACTGTCGTTTACACCTGAACAAGTCGCGAGTGTGTGTGCGGCGTGTGTGTGCGTGCTCGCGACGTACTGTATATTGGATCAGCAGATGGGCTTGCACAAAAATTTTAATAAACTTAAAGTCTTTCGCAATATTTGTCATAAGCCTCACACATTCTTAAGCATTGTGCAACTGTTTCATCCATTACAATCAGAAAGTGAATAATAAGGATCATGTTCAACAGTGCTTCAGGGGTACCAGTTGAGATCCATGCTAACGCTGCAGGGACCTGCGGTAGTTCCTTGATACTGGTGAATAGCGGGTTGACTCCAACCACCGAACGGTTGGAATCCGCCGAAGCCTTGCTGTCCGTTATAATTTGCCCACCACAGCGGCAAGTGAGACATTTCCGACCAACCGATGCCGACGATCGCCGCCCAGTTGTTGTTGTTTGAGTAGATGCCAACGTGTACACCCATGCTCTGCAGTCATTCGCTATACTTACTATCTCGCTCATAAGTACTGCAGAAAAGACTGCGCGAACAGTCGTTCCCGTCCGTCAACAAAAGATATGCGATCGATTGATGACGAGCGACGGAGGATGCGGACACTAACGGACAAATAGAATGCGCGCTCGCATCCAGGAACCTACTTCATCAAACTATTCACAACTGCGCAGTTGCAAGAGTTTTCTGAAACTGTTCCTACATTGCGACTACTGCTTTCTCCTACCTGAGCCTGGTTGACCATGTCGCGGATGAACTGCTGGTTGGAGCCCTGATCTGCGGGCCATTGATAGCGCTCAATATCCATCCATAGCATTCCGATTTGAGCCCCTTCTGCCCTAAGACGATTGATTGTTGCTTCCACTTGATTGGCCGCATGAGCGCAGCCAGACGCCAGACAAGGGAATATGTACCCATCCACGCCCGCAATCCCAGCTGAAATCTTTGAAAATCTTCATTTAACGAACATATTTTTCAGTAGCAAAGCGAGGATAACTTCCTCAGCATTATGTGCCATCTGCTTAGTGATCAAGAAACTTTGAGTACATGATCAGTGTGCATTCATTTTTAAAACACCTTAACAAGCAAAAGAAGCACATCATTGCGCAGTGACCGAAATATAGAGCAAATATTAAGTATGCCAGAACTGTAAAAATTTTATTTATTATGGCTGTAGAGGACTAGACCTACCGGCTCTTGCATTTTTTATATTCTGAATGCCGCCCTCGTCGTAATTGCCATTGCTCGTCCACACCCGGCCGATGAAGAAATCGTAATTATGACTCTTCAGGCACTGAAATCCCGCCACGCTGACCTGCTGGATGCCATCCCAGCCGATCGTCGCGCTCGCTGTCGACGCCAAGCCCAACACCCCAACCAAACAGAGCATCAGCCTGAAAAGATTCACTTTCATACATCAACCGACATTGCATCTACATTCAGTGGATCATCCATCAATTACAAAGTTGGAACTGTAACGGCATAAGGACCAATTTCAAAAGCTGGGGATCGGGGAGAGAGACATACTGTGAACATTTGAATTAACCCAACTCCATAACGTTCCCCATCGCAATGCTATAAACTTGTTGAGTTATATCATTCTCTTCCATAAGGAATGCTCTTTTTCGGTTTATAATCTTCATAACTTGCCAGATTTGCTAGATTTTGGGCCAATATAATGTATTCTAAATATTCAAAGAATTTTCGTTTCTGACGATCACTGAGTTTCCATAAAATTATAGCATGAATCGTTATCCTATTGAGGAGTGAGACAAAGCAGAGGCGAAAAAAATTTTTCGAAATTTCGAGAAATCCGTTTCGTTCCTAACATGAAAAAGGCTGATTTCGTTTTATAAGTTTTACGCGTCGCCTCATTTAAGAAATTTTGCCTCCTTTTTGATCAATGGGAATGGAATATTTCGAGAGCAAAGTCAATATTTCTGGCATGAAAAATATACTGCATGTTTTTGATACTCATATACACTCTTTCCACTTCAGATCGTACAGTTTAAAAAAAAGAAAAGTATACAATTAAAAGCGGAATGGCACATATGGTAGCTTTTAGCATAAATAATTAATGAAAAGCAGTATCAATTAAAGCAAAATTGTTTCTAACTTACTTCATTGCTGTACGTACAAGAGACGTCTTAACTCGAGGCGCAGCGGTTGTACAGGTGGGAAAGTGAGACGCTGCAATTGGGCGACATTTTATACTGTGGCTCTAGTGTGCGTCAGCAGTACTCAACATGTGGATCTTTCTCACGTTCACTGCGCCGGCAAGCGCAGACTAAAGATTCGTTTATGCGCGCTCCTGCACAACAGACTTGATCATCTTCAGGATATGCCTACTGCATTTCCTTTACTCTGCACTGTTTGCTCAACCAATTTTGATCTTTTTAATCTATAAAGATTAATTCTCAAACGACCGTTCAGTTTTGCACTGCATCAGGCCCAATTTCACTGAATTTGCAGTTTTACGACCAGAATCGAAGCAGACGTTGTCCATTGTAATCAAATATCCATTGCATTTGTTTTATTACTGGTTATTATCGAGGAAGATTGTTTTGATGTCACAAAACTATACAGTAAATTACTATCTATTCATGGGTATCTTTCGAAGCGCTCATGAATACAAACGGTGCAAGACACGCCCACTTTGATGTTCGCATGCTGTTGCTCGTAGTTGTTCGCGCATCGTTGGGGTGAACATTTACTATTTGTTTGTAGATAGAATGGACAGTCTTCGCCATTTTTTCGACAATACTTGCGGGCGGGATTATCGCCCAATCGGTGACTGTGATAGGTCTATCTCTTGCAACCAGATTTCAGGCTTATGTTCCAGTCAGCATTGCAATCGTGAATCTGTTTGAGGTCAAACTGTTAGACTGCTTCAGTACGAATTCGTAGCATAAAATTTTTACCACGCAAAGCAATCAGACTGTGGTACGTCAACGATATGCCCCACAAATTCTCGCGAATATGGAAGGATAGGTCAAAAATAGCTTTTTATGCTTACCTTTACTGATTTTAACCTATCTATTATGGTCACATCGAATAAATAAACTAAACGACTCAGTTCTTAGTATAATGGGTAGGCTTTGTTCGCATTATCTCAGCTAAAGTCTAAACTGAACGACAAATCATGCTGTTATAGACTGTTATCGATTTATCTTCCGAATTGTGGGGCGTATCGCACTCTTGCACAAATAATCAACGCAGCTTCATCAATATAGCATGTTATCACGAACACTTATCAGATATTGACTGTCTGGAGTGATCTTTGATTTGTACAGCGGATCATCCGGCGACACGGCATAAATTTGACAATCATTGATAACCGAATTGTGCGCGAACGACATGCAGAAGATGCTTTCTAGACATTTCAGCGCGCAAACGGCGTGGGAAGCCGTCGTTTGTTCTACCAAATAATTTGGACTTGTAAAACGCCCAGCTACTCTCCCGTTGAATGACCACGACGGCGCGGCTAAAATACATTCGTTAATAGGTATGTTTGTTGGTTGAAGATCTATTTGTTTCTAATACTGATGCGAACTGAGAATTGAGTATCGTTTTTACATATGATAATGCCGCCACAACTACGCAAAACTGACACTCATATCCTCAATTCTCAACACAGTTCGGAATTAGGCGTCAGAGAGTTGGACTGGGAACAGTCTCTACTAATCGACTGAAATTAAGATGATATGTTTCACTTAAAATGTAGAAGAAATCTGCGCACATATTCAGAAACTGGCCATCTATTCTTTTTTTATTCAAACAAAAAATGCTTAAAATTTTTCACTCGTTAAATTTTTTGATTTCAAATCATGCTCGCAATAAAAGAACCTATAATAAGCGTTCTAAATTAATGGTGGCCAACATATCATAAAGGTATAGATAGCGGTAATTTAAGTCTCACAAAGAAAATTAACACAAAATTATACAACTGAATAAGCACAATACAAAAATTTAGAGTTCGGTTCCCCAAAATACAGATCATCGTAATAGCTTGTAAAATAAACTGGGATTGACATAGATGCTGGTCGTGTAGGGATGGCCAAGGGTGGCGGAAAGAAAAGTGAGAGAAGATGGCAAAAAGCATTTCACTGTACGTAACATACCGAATTGGCAGATGACGGCCAGATAAAGGTTTGCTGCGCCAGCTTTATCTACTGATTCATAATGATGATCACGATAGGGTCGTAGGGCCCAATCACCACCCGAACAGCCGCCTAACGGGTAGGACTCCTCGAGATATGGAAAAACAGAGCGATTGCCATTCGGGTGTAGTACGTTATAATACCACTTTGGCGGATTGCATTGATTTCCAATCAAAGCCCAGTAAAGTCCATTTGGCGGATTGGCTACCTGAATTGCTAGAGTAGTTGAGAAGAAGAGTTTGGCAGTTGGTAGAAGATTTTACATAAACAAAGAATTATATTCAGTAATGGAGTGGCAAGAAAGTATAGAAAACTTCATTGATATTTAAAGAATAGGCGCAAGTTTATCAGTGAGAACATACCGTAGGTGGACCTCATTCCGGTCACTTTTAGGGAATATTCACGATTACGTAAAAATTAAAGTTTCTGGTAGAAAATTAGTGATAGGAAGTGATTACTAGAGTATTAAGGAGTATATGTTCGAAATTTCACGTCAAACGGACAACTATGCGCGAAGATATACGCTGCGAAAGACGCGCACCCACGCCGTTTAACGGCGAAAAGGTGAACCTCATTCCGGTCACTTTGCTCTTTGACAGCTTCTCAGAAATTTCTAATTCATCCAAAAAATTCGTTCATTATACCAAATGATAGCTGGTGAAAATTAGATTTTAATGATATATCAAGCTTTAATTGAAACTGATTTTTTGAAAAGTTATAATCAAAAGAAATTTAGCTCTATTTCCCGCGGAAAAAATTGGTGCGAAATTTGTGTGTGCTCGAATCGGCCACCATATTTTTTGTTACAGAATATGAATCTAATAAAGTTTGTAACCAAAAGAAAGCTCTTTATTCAGGCTTTCCAGTGATATAATGTTCGTTCAATTCCGTTTAGTTTTAGTAGTTTAATGAGTCAATCTTATCAAAGTGACCGGAATGAGGACCCGACCGGAATGAGGTCCACCGACGGTACGTTAATTAAGCAACAGATATTTAGGCTTCTTCACGAAATCCTTTTGTCACACAAAATATCAAGCAGTAAAACATCTTGAGGAAATATAATGGTATCGAAGTGTTCTAAACCAGTACATTTTTCGAGTTTATTCTCATCTGCACTCGCACAAGGTGTGTGTATGGCACAGTATATGCATGAAATGGTCTTGTCACTGGACGGGCAGTTAGACCATAAACAAAAATTTTCAGACTAGCATGGTTAATCTACGTTTAAGTCGAACATCAACTTACCGATTGAAGCCAGGTTAGGAAGGCATTCATCATATATTTAGTTAGGCCGATGGCCAGTGTTCCATGAGGATGACACGTAGTTTGCGCTTCGGCGAGTGACAGCGGGAGAGAGTAGTTTCTCTTCATCGAATAGTAAACTACGTAGCACCAGCCGCCTGATTTTACTGAGAGTGGGCTGGCCATACATCCTTGATAGTCTACAATTAATTCAGAAATCTTCGTCAGATCCATACAGCAGGTATAATATAATAAAGCCATTCTTAGGCTCGTTCTGTTTTTTAAACACATGGATTAAAAGTGTGCGAATTCTTCATATTAGCGTTTTTATTTAGACTTCTAAAGATTGCTTAATAAAAACTGCTGAATGTTGAGAAATAAGTCTCGGTTGAGCAATACCTTCACTATCGATTTTCCACAGGCCGATGCGATGACTACTGCGCATAACTGAGACTCAGTTTCTCCATTCTCAATTTTCAATTGTTTTATGCTCCAAGGTCAGTATCGATTGCATACGGTACTTATATGACATGATTTAATATTGACGGATTTATACAAGGAACAACTATTTTGCTAAACAAATAATTTGACCTTAAACACTCTTATTTATAGCAGAGGAAAGAAAGTTTAGAAATCAAGAGCTCACTGGGACTATTTCAGAAATCGCGAAATTTTTCTTTTCCTCGGACTTATTGTCAGCATCTCCCCGCACATATCTCAAATAGTGGCAATCGGCTTCCCTGAACACTTTAGTGCGACGCTGATCACCCATTACTTATTCCTCCCGTCAAATCACGCAACACAGCCAGCAATCAAACTATCGTTTCAAGCATTCAAATGAACCAATTAAACGCACTCATTTCCGATTCCGTGAAGTAGCCATCGACGAGAACTGCAGCAAAAATCAGCACCAAAACAACGAAATAAAGGGCAGTATAGGGCGCTTTCATTGTAACTGCGGTTTGAATCGGATAAACTTGAAATGACAAAAACCGGAACGAATTTGTTTTATGAACACATCAGTGCCACTGAGCGGTGATTATGACGCAAGCGCTCAAACGTCCGTATTCATGAATCGGCCTACTCTATGGTTACCACTGCCAATATCTATGTGTAACTAAGAAGCTCAATCATTTTTCAATTAATTTAAAGCAAGTACGACTGTGACGTTGGTTGCTTCCTTGGAGATCGGGAGATTTCAGCTTTCATTCAAACCGATAAAGCGGACTCGCTTCCGCAACGAACGGCAACAGAGAGGGTGTTTACTTGTTCGTTGTTCTGTGGAGATTTTTTCCCTCTTGCTTCTTGCATAGGAAAGAACGGTATCACAGTCCTTCTTTTATTAAACACACACAAGCTTATTTTTCGGGAGGCAAATAGCCTTTTGGTTGAGAGACACAATATTATTCCAACTACGCTTTCGTTGCCGTACTCAGTTAAACAGATATAACGAACTACTATTCGATCGTGGTTTTCACGTAAAAGGCAAAGCAGGGATAGTTGTTTAGCAAGCACTTGATGGAATGAATCGAAAACTGAGGAGAAATTGTGGCAGCGCTCAGTCAGTGAGAGAGGGGTTTAGTGCCTCCCCCATGATCATTGAAATCTTACATTCATATTACAGCTGGCACTCACTTTTCTTTTAGTGCGTTCAGTCCCATTAGTCTGGTCACTCGACAACAAAACAAAATGATCTAATGCAAGACTTTTTAGCGCTGAAACTCCCTCTCGCTGATGTTTAGCCCAATATTGGTCCTTACTCGATGCTTCTTCCTTTGGCCTCCCGCTCCTCTCTCTTCACTACACATCACACGGCTGCTTTAGATCAAACTATAGACGTTCATGCTATCAACCAAAGCAATAAAAGTTCAATTGGACAACTCGCGCGAGCGTCGTTCCAATGTTCAATTGCTCTTTGGTTGGTTTCTGATCGGCTGGGTAAGCAAAGATGCCCCACAAAACAGCCAGCTGACGTATTTTTTTAATTAATCAACCTTAAAAGGGGTGCTTGCAACGACGCTACCATGTGCTACCACGTCGTGCGGCCATATTTTGCTCACTAACTATGGTTATATGCAACAAAAGCTAACATCGGAAGGAGATTTTGCGAGCCGTCCTGAAGCGAAGCTGACCATGAATTGATGGCGTTGAGAAGGAAAGCGAGGTGGAGCACGTGCTGTCGGCAACCGGCCGAGGCTTATTTTACTTGAGTTCAGTCACTAAAATCTGACTTCTGCTGCCTGAATTTCATATTTCTGCCATTCACTGTCTCGTAGTTGAAATACTAGACGCAGCTTGGGATCCTCGTCATACAATAATTGCATTTACAGAATTGCAAAATTGCGGAATTGTTAGTGCGTTTATTGGTCAGGTTATCGGAAAATAGCAAGAAAATGATCAGTCGCCGCGCTCGCAATTCTGCCAGCATGATTATTTAACGAAATGGGCTCTTCCCGAGCTTTTGAGAAAGATGTCCCTGAGCGGCAACATTATTTGCTTAAGTTATCGAAAGCGTTAGTTAATGAATTAAATTAATAGAATAATTTGTTGAATGAACACATACATTTTTCCAGTATGTCAGATGCTCTTTAAAAAAGCTGAATCATTAAGAGTTTTGCAGTAAGTTACCAACAGATGCACACAGCGTATTAATCAAAAAATACCTCGAACTTCACAGAAAATTGTTAATAAACCGATTGGATAAAATGCAAAATTTTTATATATGAAATGCTCATGCAAAGCCGTAGAAAACTGCTGCGTATGTTGTTAAGTGTAAACAGAGGTCATTTAACAGAGGTATTTTTTAGCTTTGATGTCATTATTATAGCAGCCACTATTGTGCATTATTGCAATTCTTTTCAAATTCTAAAACTTTAAAAAGCTGCCTTCTTAGCAGACCACCGCGCTGAGAGAACATCTTTGCGTTCCCATTGGGTTACTCTTGCTGGCACCGGTTATCATTATTATTTGAGCACACTAGGTGAGTCATCATACGAGTTAACAGTTGGCCGGTCTGCCTACGCTTTCCGACTATGCGCATACCTGCGGTCTCTCATCTTCCAGTTAATACTTCCTTATCACTCATTGCACTATGCGTCTTACCGCATTTCTCGTTAGAGGCCAGCAGACAAGCGCTGCTTTTTATTATGGCCACGCATGATGTCATTGTTTTGCTCTGCTCCTACCTTTTTTGGCGCCAATAGCGGGTGTTCAAAGTTGTGCGCTTACAGTTACATTCTTTCACTGGCAAGCTCTAAAACTATTGATGTAGTGGCGAAAGTAGTTGATATTCCTTTGTCAATTCAGAATATGTCGTGTGCTAACGAAACTCACTCTTTAAGTGTGAATAACATCATGCAATGAAATATAAAATGACACAAAAAATATCGGAATAGCAATAATGCACAAATATTGACGCAGAAAATATACACAGAAAATATCTGAATATCAAGCAACTGGAGTATCTAGCCGTTTTACATTGTTAACGGTTTTGACAAACGAAAAACTGGTGTCTTTGGTTTCTTCGACACTACGTTGACACCAGTAAAATCATTCTTGATGAATTACCATGACTATAGCAACCTGTCAATAGTAAAGCGGTCGGAGGTGAGGTAGTAGTTGTCGTTAATCCACGCCCATTTGTGAATGTACCTATAAAATCGAGAACAGTTAGCATGTGTTAAAAAGCAAATGTGAGAGATTCTAGAAGGACTGCAATAGTTGCATCTGATCGAATATGGCGGAGGAAGAAAATCAATTATATACGTGTGTTTCCATCAAATTGCAAGAAAGTTAGTGATACAGTAATGCCTGCCGAATCAGGTTGCAGTTCCCTCTTTCATCAAACTTTTTTGGCTTAGGCCTCCAGACGATTCACGTTCACTTTTTATTAGTTCATCTTCAAACACTGATGGCCTTTTTTGGTGTATTCGCTTATTTTGAAAATTTTCGATAGAGAGGAGATGAAATCCATGAATATTCGGAGATCGGTTTGATAGTTTAGTTATTCACCTTTAAAGCAAAGAAAGGCATTCTATAGGGCGGTCTAAAGCCGATTCACGCACTCCTTTACATGATCAGTTTTGTTGACCCACTGATGGGGAGCGTCCCTTTTTTTGAACAATGTCACAATGAACTCACCGGCCGCAGCGAACCGTCGACCAGTAGTACTCCCCCATGTCGTATACGAATCTTCCCTTGACAATCGTTCGCTTGCTTTTGAGCATCATCTCAGGACGACCTCTTTCCTGGGCATACTCGAACAGTTCGGAGAAGTAATCGGACATACCTGCAAATCGAAATATTGGAGTGAATCTTTAGGCAACAATTTACCTCTTCAACTATATGCTGACCTAACCTCTGTTGGTCGGATATTATATTAAACTTAACCGTATTGACATTTGATGGGCCAAATCGGGGAAATCATTAAATGATACAGCGTTATTATTCTTTACTTGTTTTAGTTAGGGATAGCGTACTGCAGCCTGAGAGAGGATACATACGTGGGTATGCGGTACTGTCCGTCCAAGGCAGATGCCGTAAACGTATTTTGGCCGTGGTTTATAATTCGAGCGAATCGATGGAGTTCTTTTAGAAAGAGAGAGAGAAAGAGAGGTATCGACGAAAATTTTACTTTGCAAACCAGGAGCACTAAAATTGCTGAGAGCGATACCACAGACAGGATTGCAGTTTACTGCCAAGTCCTATTCACAACTTTCTATCACCGATCTAATTATTACTGAATGAAAAAGTGGTATTACTGATTAAAAGTTAATAATAAGTTTTGATAATGTGATTATGTGCAATGATTTTGCTCGATCAAAAACCTTAGAACGTCGATTTCGCAATCACAGCTCAGAGATCAGTCACGCTCGGCTGATACTTAATTTATGCTGGTCAACGTGCATTTATAATCGGACAAAAACTATGGCTCACTTTTCATTCCAGCGACCACATGCAAGTCCGGATCGTACAAGGTGGCGTCTAGAGTATACATCTGCAGATATCTTTGGCGCTTTCCTTCGTTGAAACTCTTAATGAATTTCGCTCGCTGCCGTCTCATTTTCGCAATTGCTGCGGCATGGTGATTTTGCTGGAACAGTGCCATCCTGAAAACGAAGCTAACGATATATTATTTATGGTTAAAACATGTTAGTGATTGATTGGAAGCAAAACGCGACGCGTCGGCGATAATAAAGTAGTCCAGATTAAATATTCAAACGCTATGCACAGTTTTAGTAGAAGCTCAGAGAGGTACGGGGTCTACTTACTGAACCTAAGCAACTGCAAACTAACTTAAACACTAGTGTTAATTGTGGCAGAAATTTGTTGCGTGGTTGCAAAAATTCAAACAAAAGCTCAGTTCGGTGTGTGTTATATACTTTAGTAAGCAAATTATCAGTTGATCCAATATGCAGAGGCCTAATATTGCCGATGTATACAAGATCTCTAAATTGCACAACGGTAATGGAGAGGCAGCGCACCGTCTTGTCGGTACCGCTCTCTGCCAAGAAAAAAAATATAATAAGGATCTCATTCGACACACCTGCGGATGTCCTATTAGCGAAAGCTATTTTATGGACATTTTACCCTCGGCCCAGCAATATGAATAGCCCTGAAAGACCATAACACCATCATGCGCTTTGCAGCTACAGGTAGCGAAAAGATACTATTACGGTAACCGCCTTCGCGCGCATGAATACGCCGACCACTCACCCTCTCTGTGGGCAGCATGAATGAAAGTTGAGATAGCAACCGCATGCGTTTTCCTATCTCAAAGCAGAGCAATTACGCCCACATCGCTCATAACACTCCCACGTCCATTTTTGCGGTGGCTGAATGAAATCAAAACCCTAGGCTGTTTTCCAAGTTTTTCGTGACTAAACAACAATAATTAACGTTTGCACGTTCACTAGGGAAAAAAAATCACAGTCAAAACCGAGTAAGTGCACACCGCTTAAGTGCACATATCATATAAGAGTACAAATTTTCCATGCACCGAACTTTTTTACCTGTTTCGTTCAGGATCTAAAACTGGACAAATGCACAAAATTTTCGTGCACGGTCGATGTGCACTTCTCCGGTTTTGACTGTATCTCTAAATATCTAAAATTTTTTAAATGCATACATTTTCTTAAGCTTATTTCCGATGCGCTCTTAAACTAACGCAATCATATTTCAATTAAACTGAGCCTTGCTTACCACTTAGCTACAGTAGGTATGATATTATTTTGATAGAAAAATGCCCACAAAAGCTAAACTCAGCTTCGATTTTCTTTTGCTCCTTAACTGGACTCTGATTAAACAGAACAAAAGTACAATTTGCAAAAAATAATGCGGCTGTTTCATTTTAACTTTCCCATTCAGCGCAGTTATTATTCAACCAATAATGTTATGAACATGTTGACAGCACGCCTAACTGCATGGCTTGGTACGAATGATGGAGATACAAATATCTGTCAGGTGAGTTTGCGACTTTATTCTTTGGAAACGGCGCCAGAGGAGCGGCACGGTGCACGCGATTGCAACTTATGACAACAAAAATAGTCAGAGTTACGCTATGTTCCTATCATAGAGACATTGGCGCCACTGTATCAATATCGTTGTTCTATCACAATGCTGCGCGTACCGCAGCACCGCATTAGCGCGGTGCTGCGGCTGCAAACGAACATTGGTCACTTACAGTGTTTTCCAGTTAGAGACGGTGGAGCATGCAGGCCATTTCCTTCTTGAAACCTTCCTTCGACTTTATTTATATTTATCTTATAACTCCGCGCTCCATAAATTTTCAAAATGTGCCAGGCAGCTCGTATACATTGAGAATGCCTTGATTGCATCGTGACAACTGCCTAAAGTAAAAATTCATTCTTAGTGTCTTCAACGCACATAAGATGATGAAAAGGATAATTCATAACTCAAAAATCTTTTGCCAATTCTATATACGTATAAGTGGAAATCAGCTAGAAAGGTAAATGTAAGCACTATATGAGCGTGATTCGGCTTGCACGTTAGGAATTATTAAGCTGACGCAGAATCGCTTAGACCTTGGTTCATATTTTAGGACTTTACTCATATATGCCATTTTACTGAAGAAATGAGACGCAGCTTCCTTCTCTCAGCTTTCAGTCACCGAGCAATAACGAAGGCCTCCCCCAGTCGAATCAAACCAATCAAAGCTATACCATTTTCACTTTAAAAAGGACGCTTTTTATATTAAATTGTCTTGAAAAAGTCTTTTTTGAATTTAAAACTGTATTGTTTAAATTGCAAAGTGACCTTGTGATAGTGAAAATGGCACATTAAGGTTCACTCACTAGTAGCGCTAATTTTAAGTACTGCTTTACATCATTTTTGCATAATAAATAGGGTATTGAAATGATGATATCCCACTTGTTAGTGCACCATACTTTAGTTATCCTCTTTTTTACGCATATATGCTCTTTAATCTATTAATTTTCGTTATAAATTACTTGAATATAGCCAATTTATAAAAACTGCTTTGATTCATCTGTTAATAAGCGAATTGACTGGTCATTTAGTAAGAAAAGACCATATAGTAAGATTAAAAGCGATTATTTTCTGCAAAATTTCTTCTTGAAATATTGTCAACCGTTTTTCTCAACGTCTCCGTGCAACTGTGCTCATAATCGACTACTGTCCGAAATGGCTGTTTAGTTGTAAAAGTCAAATAAGTTCACTTAAGCACCTGCCGAGCAAAACGCCGGTCCAATTTTTTCAATTAGAAAACCCGAGAACCAAATATACTAGTTACTAGACAACTTACGTTCTAGTCTTCGCTTTACGTAATGTGCGCGCAGTCGTGTGTAGACGACAATGTTCTTACATGCATTATCGAGCAATATATGCGTGAAGTTACCCGAGAGTGCGATAGTCTTGCAGCGATGCGCTTAAGGCTTGCGGACGCAAAGCCAGCCACAATGCCGGGGTCAAAGAGCGGCACACCATTCCGATCAAAGTTTCTTCTTCGTCGGCTGTGCGCGTAAAATTCACTTCAAAGCAGCACACGACCGAAAACGGCTCTAGTACTAAAGTAAAACTTCATTCATTTTATCATCGAAAATTATCAACTGCCATAGATGTTCATTTTCACTTCTCCCAAGGCAAAACGAATTTGGAGAGCATGTCGCATTATAGCAATGCGTACGCCATTAACAGCTGTGTTTCTGTAAAGTGCTTTGCTCCAGAGCATTTCGTGCAATTCATCTTTACACAGTTGTATCATTTGTTTTTGTGTAACAATATTCGACTAATAGAGCTATCAGGGACCAACTTCATACCACGAATATAAATGTATAAGGTTGTCCGATAAGTCCTTGCGCTTTTTTCTCCCCGTTTGAAGTTAAGATTTCTAGCTTGAGAAATGTCACTTATTAATAATCTCTTTTTTGTTTTGTAGCTCAAAATACGAGAAATTTATTGCTTTTTTCTGCAAAGAAATCCGTGCTCAAGTAGCAAAGATATTGCAAAGCGCGCAAAGAGCACTCAGTTTTTGTTACTCATTTTTTAAGCGCGTCACCACATACTCAGGTGTCGAAGGCAATTCGTCGCTTCGAAACAAGTGCTTTATGTTTGCTGAACCATATCTTGGCAACCTCATGACCATATTGAACAATTCTTTTTTTCAAACGAAAGCTCAACATCTGCAGACTATTTCTGATAAGTTTCAGCTCAATTGAATCATTCTGGTTCAAGTTATTCAATAAAAAAATAGTAATATTACTTTTTAGTCACAAAACTAAGCACTTTTTGCGCGCTCTGTTATATCTTTTCTCATTGCGCACGGATTTACTTGCGGAAAAAGCAATAAAATTCCGTTATCCTGGACTACAAAACAAAAAGAGATCATTAAAAACCGACACTTCTGAAGGCGGAAACGTCAACTTGAACGGCAGAGAAAAAAGCGCAAGGGCTTATCGGACAAGCAAATACATTTGCGGATTGAAGAGTTTGTGTGCGACAGTTGAATGAAGTCTGAAAGTGACGTTTTTGAGTAAATCTTTTAAGAAATCACAATGTGTGATAAGCTGTTGGTTCTGTGTAACAAATGTGTCAAAGTTTGCTAATCGGACGGTCTCTGATGTACTCCATTGCCTCATTTTGTCAAATAACTTTAATATAAACAGTGAAATTCAAGTATCTTTCTATAAGGAATAGAGCTGAAGTGTTCGCATACCGATGAACTAATGCTTTTGATAGATTACATTTTTAAAGTTCTTCACATAACAACTCAGTTCCTCGCACTTAATAATCTAAAAGGAATAGTTGTGAGATTTTAATTAATTCAAGCAGAGACAGACAAAAGGGAGTGTACGGATGAAACTTATATCTGATCTTGATTATAATTTACGCATATAATCGTGGTTGTACGCGCTATTTGGCGGATATTGCAAACAAATATTAAGATTGATATGAGGGCGATAACGAAATAACGGTTTTTTAGGATACACCGCTACATAATTTAAGCGTCGCGCAACCGACTAATCAGTAGGTAAAAGACAAGTCCATCCTAGGCAAGGAGCACTCTGCTTTTTCTTGTTATTTTCCTATTCGAAACCCGTTTCCTCACTCACATACTCTTTTCGTGTCAATGTTTTTTAGCCCTTTAAACAATACTACTAAAGCTATCCGGTCTTTGCGGGTCGACGCTTCACGTAATTGTCAGTTTATTATTATTACATTAGTACTTTGCCTGATAAATGACTATTCTAAAACTCTTAAAAATTGTAAATATGAATATGTATCATCTAAAACATTCTTTCACTCCTTAGATACTTTCAATTTCCCAGTAGGTTAGCTTACAGAGTACATTGAAAGATGCAATCCCATCCGCAAGAGTCTGGAATTCGACGTATGTTATTTGGTGCAAATGAGTGTGGCACCATCATGCGATTGTGTATCTTTCAATCCTTGCCTTTGTGCAGGATTGCTGAGTCAGTTCTACTCAATTGCGGTTCTGTTCTGAGAAGCCTTTATCTGTACCAAAGAGCTTTTAATATTTTCCACCTTTGACAACAGATAGTACAATCCATTTTGTGCTATATTTAACATGTTGTTCATTTCATGCATAGTTAATGAGGCCAAGAAAACCTTTGCAATCAATCGTTACAGGTTTTGCGAGTAAATTTTGAAATTTTTCCATCCCTGATTCAACTTTAGTGGAGTTTAGTGCAAGGTTGAAGGCAGTGTTGGATAATAACCATGAAATTTGTTGTTTTGTTATAGTTGCGTTGAACTCGTTTGCCGATTGTAATGAGATCTTTCTTAGCGTAATTATTCTGTCATAGTACTTCGCCTTTAATCAGCCCCTTTGACCGGCCGCAAGTAGCCGGTCGGGACATAGAGTCTTTGGAAAAAGGAAAACGATAAAGCCTCGATCAAGTCTGATTCAGTCGGCTAGCGCTCGTTCGCGTCTTTTCGTAACGATGGACAGGCAGGGCGAGAACAAGGCGAATAAATCTAACTGAATCATCACATTGTGAACTTCCCGTAGCAAACTGCCTGTCAGGGTGC
>NIUQ01000209.1:0-64428 GCA_002796945.1 Plectus sambesii | reverse complement strand
AATATTACTCATAAATAAAGAGATAAAGCAGTATTAGTAGTGGAAAGTGATTGGGAGTTCAGTTTTGACCTTCACTGCACAGACGTTTACTGTTTTTATGACTCTGAAGGGGGATGATTGTTGGGGGGTGGGCGATTACTGGAGGGTGGGCGATTATTGTTTCAACCTAGGCCAGAGGGGGGCGATTATTGGAGGGGGGCGATTATTAGAGGGTGGGCGATTATTGGAAGAAATACGGTATTCGGGTACCACAAATAGTTGCGTTCCCTATAACTAAATTATTTTTTGAGCGTTTACTAACTAAATAACTAAGTTTTCAAAAAACTTAGTTGCAACACTGATTATGACACCTTATCAGTTTTTAGCGATGTTCATTGATCGGTCCATTAGTTTTCTTAGTGCGCTTATTCTTGAAAGTGGTAGAGAAATTCTTACTGGTAAATATGAAATTAAGTGATGTGTTTGATATACTGCTGGTGTCCACTATGCGATATCTGTATTTTCGGCTTTTAATTTTTTTGATTATCAAATGTGATGTTGAGCGATGTTTTGTGCACTGATACATGGAAAATTAGTCATACTCTTGGGCCTTACAATTCATTCTTTCTCTCATTGTAGCCATTGTAACCATTTTTGAGGCTTAGGCTTATGTCGCGTGCATGTCGCAGCCTTTGGAAGGGAGGGTGCCCGCGACAATTTAAACGAGCATCAATGACGAAATATTACGGCAAGTAGTAAATAAGGTGGACACAATTTCTAGCATAGGAGTATTTGCGGGACATCCAAAAATAACGCCAAACGTCTCTAAAACGGAGTAACGCAGATAAATGCAGTAAAATCAATTGATCTACGGCTGGCCAAATCGGAGTAGATGCGTGTTTAGGATACTGCAGTTCTCTATTGCTGCTTCTTGATACTTATAACAGCAACCTTCAATGTTAATTCGTTGTGGAGAGATAAAATGCTGCAAACTCGTTGCGATGGGAAAAATTTCATGCAATAGAGATTGACGCCACCATCGCAGCTTGCTCCGTTCCACTGCACTCGCAAACGATTAGTCTGCAATTGTATAAAATTCAACTGCTTGCTACATGTTGCCAATGTTATTGGTGCGAACAACTATACTTGTTGTTGCAAAACCGTTTAAGCGAGAGACAAGTGCGGGGCGCTGGAAAAACATTGAACAATTAATACGTCATGCTACAGCCACCAAAAACGACTTTAAAACCAACTAATTCACTAATTATGGAACTGTCAAACAAACTGTCAATGATAAATGATATAAAGGTATGAGATCAAGAAAAGTATGCGCACGATCTCCACCAGCGTGAGAAGAAAACGCATCTTCTACACCGTAAATAACTGAGGAGTGCTGCGCCATTAGCTCTGACAGATAAGGCATTTTGTATTTTACGGTTGCCTGATTACAAAGGCATCTGCTTTGAGTCAGTTTCGCAGCGTTGACGTTGTCATATGTTAGATACAGATCCGTTTTACTCTACCATTTTCATTCACCTACGAAAATATTTCCTTCGAAAAATTGACTGATGCTGCGCTTCCATTGTTGCTGAAACTGTGAAATGAATTGAGAAAGAAAAGATCATAATTTGAGAAGCCAAAGTTTTCTCTGCTCCCTGGCTGAACTTTAATGTATAATAGCCGCATATGTAGTTTAGTAATTGAATGCCTCAACTGCCGATTTTATAGTGTGTCTATAGATTATTGAAGCTTCCTTCGTCAATTCCTTGTAAAACGTTCAAAGCTGATTAACTATTAGTCGCTGATTTAGTCTTAGGGAGAAAGAAAGCTTAGTGAACTATTTCAGCTTTTACGTCGAAATAGGCATATTATTTACTCCTGATTCATAACATCTCTTCGGCTGTCGATATAAAACACCAAATTAATATTGTGAGAAAATTCACCAATAAAATTGCAATGAATATAGCAAGTGTACCCTATTAGCATACTTTAAATGGCATGCTTTTTCAGAAATCACTTGTGCATTTATGGTAGATACTGGCACCGAAAGTATTCTTGTTTATTTAGTACCATCCATTCAATAATTGTAACTAGTTGTTAAGATCTTAACTAATATGTGTGATACAAATGACGGATTCAATAGAAGTATCACGTATCCGTTTAGAGAAAGACACTTTTAAAATCAAAAAGGACATTTTCTTGAATGAGTTTCTCAGAAAAGTTTTCTCTTCGATTTTGAAAGTGTTTATTAAAGTGAAATGTTTATAGAAACATATTAAGCCATTGGATCGTTCATCATAATTCGTCACTTTTTCATTAAAATTCTTCAAACTAGCATTCTCAATAAGTGCCTAGATAACGAAGTTGAAGAAAGCAAGATTGAAAAATTATGATGAATGCCCTTGTAAAGAATACACCGATTCAGATGACTTTCTACCCTTATACTTTTGCAGAAAACACCCACGAACGTAAATCGCTTTAGTAGACAATAATCTCGCAAGGATATGTCGCATCGAGAGGGAGGGAAGTCGCGCTATCAGCGAAAGCGGAAGGGCGATCTCGATCAGGACACATCAGAGGAAGGCGCTAAAGGCCGCGAGCGACGAAGAGAACGCGACGAAAAGGAAAAGGAACAAGCCAGGCGCTCCCATTCACCCTCCTCTTCACCCGATCCCCCGCCAAAGAAGGTTCGGCTTGTTGCTTTATTAAAGGGCACCTTTGGTTGCGTCTAGATGAAAGAAATGTACAGTAAAATCGTTTATACCGATATAGTGGAGACTGTTTAAGTGCACATCGACCCGGCAAGAAAAGTTTCTGCACTTATCCAGCCGTGATTTAGTACTAAACTTGCACACGGTGCTTGCAAAAATGTACATTTATCCGGTTTAAATTTATAAGCCAGGCCGGCGGATTTTGACTGGTATAAGCCAAACTGTTATAAACGATTTCTTTTTCATAGTCAACATTTTTTCAGAAACGCCGTAAAAGTAGAGAAGCGTTTAACTTCAAATTACATAAGACCATTATAGCTAAATAATTATTTAGTCTAATAAATAGCTGATTGTACGATTGCTAGTATAAGTATGTTTAACCAACAAAACCTCTTTCGGATAGATAATAACTGTGCGAACATCATTGACCTTGTTTCAGGAAAGAAAACACGATCGAGGCGGAGACAAGAAGTCTGAAGAGTCGTCGGGCGGCGGAGGCGGGGATGATAGTGTACTTTCGATCGAGGAGACGAACAAATTGCGCGCCAAACTAGGCCTTACCCCACTCGAAGTTGACGACAAACCGAAGGTATTTTAACTTTTATGCCTTTTCCTGATTTTCATTCTACTGATACGGGGTCTTTTATCATAATTTGTCACTTTTTCGTTCAATTTTATCAACACTGCGTTCAAAATGAATGCAGAAATGACGAATTTGAATGCAATGGTGACGACTTACTATAAATGATAAGATATTATCGACGTCGGCTGTTTTGTGATTCGTTGCCCAAAAATTTGCTACCTTGCGGCGCTTTGGCAGACCACAGCAGTACGCGGTATATTCCTATGGGCTGGAAATGACCGCAGTTTCCCTTCTAAGATAATTCTACGCTATTGAATAACGATCGCTTTTGTAAAAAATTGCATTTCAATACCGCAATGTAGTAATTAAATATCTATTTGCATTGGATCACTTTTCAGATACGCGATAGCGAAAGCGGCGATCCTAAGGAGAAGATAGTCAACGAAGATGGCTTTGAATTCACCCACAAAGTTGCGGATAATTGGGCTGAAAAGAAACGCCATGCCGAAGTGAAGGAGAAAATTGAGGTATGATTTTAAATTAATATCATTTCTACTCTAACAGAGATATTTTTCACTTTACAAAGAACGATTTCTAAATAAAAATGGTCATTTTTGAAGTCAAATCAATGAAAGAGTATTATTTGATTGGTTGATTGGAAAATTGTCCCTATTTCAATGATAAATATTACCGGGTTTTTCCGAGTATAAGCCCCGGGGCTTGTAATAAGAATTGGCACTTTTCGCGGCTCCACCTTGTCCCCAAATATAAGCCCATGGGCTTATACTTGGAAAATTCAATTACTTTACGCTTTTTGNCCCGTCTCTTTCCCCTTTAAAATTAACCTTACAAGCAAATAATGGAAGATCTATATGATTTTTGCAAATTCTATTAGAGAATGCGGTATTTACACGTAAAATTCATTTGAAATAATTTCACTTCACGCTTTCATGGTGATCTTTTTTCGGCTCCAAATATAAGCCCCGGGGCTTATATATGGAAAGTCAAACCGAATATAAGCCCAGAGGGGCTTATATTTGGGGGGGGGGGGCTTATACTCGGAAAAACCCGGTAATATATTCATTATGGCGAGGTGCAAGAGTACTTGCGAAATTTAGAGACAGTTGAGGTCTTTTAACCTGAGGTCTCTCTTGCCTGATAGTTGCAGAATTGAAATATACGTCGCTAAGGCGTGTCTTTCAGGAAGCATCTAAATTGCGACTAGTCAAATGTTGGCTAAGAAGGCATTATTTATATCGCGGACTACTTAATTTAAAAAATTGAATGTGTCCTTCCGTAGTTTCTCAAATGTGATGCAATTGTTGCAGACGTCGAAAGAGAAGCGAAAGATCTACGATAAGTTGTCAAAAGTGAAAGGACTGGCGGATGATGATGACGTCAGTGCGTTGTCTTGGGTGGAAAAGTCGCGCAAAATCGAAGAGGAGCGACGGCTGGCAGAGCAGCGTGTAAGCACTGAATTTTTTAATCGTTTTGGAACAGTACCATTTTTTGGTCTCGCAACGAAAACGCTCACGCGTGAAATTCGACTTTGCATTTTCACGATTATGCAAATATCTTTTGTTTAAGTCACAGTATAGACATGCGATTTGTTCGTCGACAGTAGGAAAATTATGTTTTGGTCCTTGGATTATATGATTGACGTGCGATAGATTTTTCTTGCTTGGTTTTACTCCCACTGCCTTTTTCTTGACGAATGGAACAATTTCAGGCGAAAACGCTACAAGAAATGGATGAAGAATTTGGGATAGATAACCTAATTGAAGAAACGAAGAAGAAAGTGGCGCATAAGAAAGCCAAGACTGCTAGACAGAATAAGGTAATCGAAATATTGACCCTCTTCTACACTTCCGTTATGGTCGCAGAGAAGGAGAATTAGACTTAAAATTAATGATGAATACTGATTGCATTCATTTTTCCATCTATGCAATTGCTGATGAAATTAATGGTTCCATCTGTCCGCTTCCGTACAAAGATCACTGAGAGTTACTGTTACCGTTTCTGTCGATAAAATTCTAATATGAAAAATTTGTTTTCCATTTAGAATAGACATAGTTTTCATACGAAGACTGAGCAATAATACTAACACGATTATCCCTTTTTCTGACGTAATATATTGCGGTTTAGCAATCTGACCTGGCTGGCTTAATGGTTCAACATTCGAAAGAGGCCTTTTTGGAAGGAAAAGAAGTGGTTCTTGTGCTCAAAGATAAAGGTTTGTATTGATATTCGTTTTTTGTTGTTCTTTTCATTGCTGATAAATCAATTCTGTACTAAGATAGATGAGCTGTATGTACAATTTTCACTTTAACAGAACAGTTTCGAAATCAAAAAGGACGTTCTCCCTATTAATAAATAAAACGTCATCTTCGAATTGAAAAGTATCCTCATGATTAGAAAATGACCTTATTCAAGTTGAAATTGTATAAAAACGTTCCATAGTAATTTATTGGCTTATAATCTTCTGAACAAATGCAAATTTATGGTTAAATTTCTCATTAAAATATGTCATCTATAATTTTAGGAGTGTTGGATGAGGGTGAAGAAGTTCTCGTCAACCCGAACATAATCGACGATGAGCGAGCTAGGAAGAATATAGAACTGCGCAAGAAAAAGGCCCACTACAACGCTTACGACGATGAGGAAGTAGACGATTTTGGAATGGTTCGTTCATTACCTTGAGATTACTATGTTTTGGCTTTATTATTTTGAAATTGGTTTTAGGTGAAGAAGAAAAACATGCTGGATAAGTACGATGAAGAGTTGGACGGAGCCAAGATGGACACTTTTCGGCTTGGTGAGTAAAATCTGCGAGATTTTTAGTTGAGAAAGGAGGACAGATCAATTCTTCAAATATGTGGCATAATTCAATTTCCAAATCCGTAATCGAAAGTAGCAGGGAACAGCATGTTCGCTGCTTGATTCACGCCGCTAACCCTTTCATCAATGGGAGCAACAATACATTTTCTTGTTTTCGATTAAGAAATTACAACGATAAGTCCCTAGGGCCCCTATCATAAAGCTATTGAAATTGCAAAACTGCGAAATTGCAAGCGCGGTAATTGAACAGAAATCAGAAATAAATAAAAATAACCGATAAATGGTCAATCACCGCGATTGCATTTTTGCAATTTAGCAATAACGTCATGAAATAAACCTCTGAACATTTAGCAGTGAAAAATTTAAAAATAACTGTTTGTTTTCAGACGAGTCGGGTTCGATGGACATCGATAAAGAGACGCAAATGATAGAGATTAAGCGCCGACTTCACGCGGCGACGAAGAACGAGCAGAGCCTTGAGCAGCCCAAGTTCACCCTCGCCAGCGAGTACTACACCTCCGAGGAGATGACCGCCTTCAAGAAGCCGAAGAAGAAGACGAAGAAGGACAAGCTTAGGAAGCGTACAGCCTTGAAGGCTGACGATCTTATCCCTATGGCTATTGAGGCCACGGAGGAGGGCGACTTTGGCTCCAGGTCCGTGCTTTTGAGTCATTTTATTACTGTAGACGTTTGCCGATCAATTTAAAGAAATCTTGGATTGAATAAGGCGGTATAATATGCTTCGAAAGTCGACAGCGCTTCTTTCCATCGATTTACGCACGTTAAAGTGAAGAAACGGTTATTATTCTTGGTGGAAAACGGTGTTCAAGTACCGGAGAGCGAGCTCTTCTATGCCAGCTACTGTGCCTGGCGAGAGATTAATTATTGCTGATCGAAAACCTTTGATTAGAGGGGAAATTTTTCACTGAGTAACGGCAAAACAGTCTTTCCTGAGACTTTCCTTGACGTGCTGCGTGCTAAAGATAGGCTAAATTTAGCGTTCTACGGTATTCGGTCTCGACGCTTGTTACTGATAGTAAAATTTCCCCTATATAGTTGTACGGCAGATTAAAGACAAATTATGGATGTTCATAATATTAGGGTGTTGCATAAGTCTTTTCCCTTTTACGGTGTCCAATTTTGAATGCGTATAACTCCGCGAATAATCAAACAATTTTAATGCGGTTTTATTCATTCGAAAGAGCTCTTTTCAACTTAGATTTCCTTTTTTAAATCTTTAAAATTGGTTGCATATTCGCGGAGTTATACGCATTCAAACCCAAAGTGGCAAAAAAGGGAAAAAACTTATGCAACACCCTAATACGATCGGTTCATTTTGCAGATCTCGCGGCAAAGGCCGGAAGAAGGAGGTGTATGAGGAGGGCGAGACCGTTGATGATGAGGCTCCGGCTGACACGAAGCAGACGAAACCGAAGCCGAAACTGGAGATTGACGATGATGAGGAAGACGGTACGATTTCTTTTGAGTACAATAGGTTTTGTCGTGCTTAAGCTCAGGCTTGAACTTGATCGATCTACAGTGTTTCAAGGATTAGGTTTTGATTTTATTTTATAACCTTTGGAAGTTTGGACTTGAGATTTGATTTAACTCTACGATACCTGCGATATTTCGAGTTCCCTTGTGTTCGGTTTAGCGCTTTTCCCCTTCTCTCACTATATTGTACTGCGCTTGCAGCCCACAGTTGCGTAATTCTGCAATTGTGATAGTTTTATTAACTTTGTCTCATATTGCAACAGTGTCTATTAGTGTAATTCGCAGATTTCGGCGGGGTAGACGATGACCTCTCGGGGGTGGCGATCGATGACGAGGTAGAGGACGAACTGGCTTCCGTCTTGGACAAGGCGCGCAAGCTCAAGCAGAAGCTGAACACCGGCGGTGACCCGGCCGCCGACAACGCCGCCGAATGGGTAATTTAATTTTATTCGTTCCCACAAATTTGTGGCTTATTGTGCATAAAAATGTGTTGTGGAAATCGTTTATAACGGTAATCGGGGATAGGCGGCTTTTGACCAGGATAATCAATTCTGTTGTATACAATTTTCGATTTGTGCAGTACTGCTAAGAAAGCATTGAGTGATTATTATGAATTTTTTGGTAAATCTAGAGCATAACGTGACTATCATTTTTAATTATATTAACATTAATTAACATTTTGAACTTAGTTTTGTGTAATATTATTATTTGTGCGAGGACGGTACGCCTCACATTCCGGAATTGCGTTATAAAACGCCATACGCGCATGCGTTGATTCTCTGCCGTATTGTGTGCATGCGCGTATGGCGTGTTATAACGCAACTCCGGAATGTGAGGCGTACCGTCCACGTACCTTATTATTATCCTGTATTATCATGATCATTTTCAGGCGGCAAAGTCGTTATCCAGCATGCCTACAGTGAAGGAAGAGCCGATGGAGGAAGACACCGTGTCTGGCACTGAATCAGGCGCCGTTGTGTTGGACGCAACCTCGGAGTACTGTAGAAATCTGGGCGATATCCCGACCTACGGTTTGGCTGGCAATCGCTTGGACGGTATCGACGTCGAAGAGTTGATGGACGAGACGAAGGAGCCGCCTGTTGTGAAGGCAGATGAGGAGGTGTCCGATGATGATGACGACATGAGGTACTGTATTTGGCGGGTATATGAATTTATTATAGTCCAAATTTTGTCGATCCGTAACAAGAAATCTTCGATTGAATAATGCAAACTGCTTAGAAAGTCAATAGCGCTTCTTTTTATCAATTTATGCTCTTAAGAACCAAGAGACGACTATTATTCTTGATAAAAAACGGTGTGTAGTTACACCCTAAAAGCGAGCTGATGTTTACCAACTACGGTATCAGGCTCTATTTCTTCACACTGATTTAATAATTTTGACTATGAAAGATGCTTGGAATAGCCAATCGACCAGGTTGTGACATTAGGAAGTGATGATAATAGGGATGACTGAGGGGTAGGCGTGAATTACGGACTTGTACGGTTGTTTGTTGTGAAGACAGTAATCGGGCTAAAGGGCAACCGGTACGAGTGAGGTCCTAAAACGATTCTCGCCTGATTATAATGTTTGCATTCAAATAGCACCGTAAGGCATTGTTATGGCCACAAATTCTTACGTAACGCAGTTCAAATCACGCGCCTCCGATTACGGTAGCCTTCGCGTACCGATCGTCCTTTTGCCCGATTAGTGAAGACAGTGTGAGATTTTTCAGTGGAAAGAAAGCTAAGAAAGGCACGCGGCACAAGGAAGTGGCCGAAGACGAGTACGAGCAGGCGATACGACATGCGCAGGAGAACAGCAAAGGCAAATGGGTTGAGGCGAGCACCTCTTCCGGCCGCCCCTCCTTCGCCAAGAATGCACCCGCCTCCTCTTCCAAGTCTAAGAAACCCGACGAAAGTGACAAGGTTCGGATTTTTCTTTACTTCTGCGTTGGAACACGTGCTGATTGCTTGCCGCCTTTTTTGATTGAATAATTTTGTCTTTGTCAAAATCGGAAATTAGTCAACCACTGTCGTTTGCGATCACTTTAAAAAGTTGTTGGGGTGTTGAAACCCCAGAGTCCCGGCACGGGGGAGTTAGTGCATGAAACCATATCCATTCTCGTGAATGTATGTGTAGCTTAGCGCACGCGCACTGTTGCACGTTGTTATGCTTATGCGGTGCCCCGCTGTCTTTTGGTGACCGATTAGTGTAGGTCCATTAGGCCGTGAGAATAAACAGAAAGATCTGTCTCGAGTCAACCCCAGAACACAACAAAAGTTATACTATTTTCACTTTAATACAGACGCTTTAAATTGAACGAGGATGTTTTCCAAAGCGAAATGGACATTTTTTATAGCGACTCCATTCTTGAGCGTCCTCTTTCACGTAGAAAACATCTTTAAATATAAATGTATACTGTTTGGTATAGAAAGTAATCTTCTTAAAGCAGGAACTGTATATAATATCGTGTGTATCTTGAATTATTTTGATAATTATAATGTTTAATTACAGGAATCGGACGAAGAGGAAGGTGGAAATGTTTTGGGCGAGGAGGCTGACGTCACCAAGGGCGTGGCGGCGATGCTCAAATTGGCGGCACAAAAGGGTTACCTCGACGATTCGAAAAAGAAGTTGCCCTCTGGTCCCAGTCTCAAGCATCTGCATAGTAAACGATACGTGCAAGTCGAGGCCGGCAAACAGTAAGTGCTCTCAAAATTTATTCATCAGTAACAGGAAAATTGTCTCCCTTGGGGTTTTCCATGACGGTATCTGTGCATAAGTTAAGCTTAAGTTGGCGTTTTATGGTATCCTCTTTGCACCTTTGTTATTGATTAAAAAATTCTGACCACAGAAGGATCAGTCATTCGAAAGTGAGCGATTAAGACATTTTCGTATTGCGTACTTTGGCTAAAGTCGTACTTAACGCAATGACGAAGGAGATAACCTTTAAGTGCGACTTCACCTAAAGTACGCGATGTGAATCCGGTCCTATGTGAAACCGGCCCATTGAGACATTTTCGTATCGCCTACTTTGAATATCGTAATTATTTTTAGTGATAATGATGACGCCAAGTATACGAAGAAGTTGGAACGGTTGGGGGCGGCGGGAAGCGGGCCCGTTCGTCCTTTCGCCGAGTTGCGCGACTACAAACCCTCCGTTCGCATTTCCTACACCGATGGATTAGGCCACGAGATGGACGCCAAGGACGCCTTCCGTCAGCTCTCTTGGAAGTATGTGGATTTCTCATTTTTTTTATGGATTTATGGGTTTCTATTTTTATGGAGTTGTGGATTTCCCATTTTTTATGTGGATATCGTTTATATCTGCAAATGTGGGACTGGCTGATTTTGAGCGGTATAAGCGATTTATCGTTTTAAACGATTTTTTCCCTGTAAGAAATATAGGAAGTCAAATATTCGGAACCGGCCGAAAGTGACCGTAATGAGCGTAATACCGTTATAAACAACATTGTTGTTAACAATTTCTGCTCTGTATTTGTGTATTTGGCTTTCTATAATATTCAGTGCCTTAATGAATTTGGTGGACTGTTTCATTTGCACGTTTCGCCAAAATGAATGTAAGATTTTCGGCTTTAACTGGAACTCTAACAAGGATGGTGTATAAAAAATTCCAGGGAGGGTGATAAAATCAATGTTGGGAAGGGGGAAATTCCCGTCCCCATTACAAGCCTAATTTCTACCCTGAATGTTACAGATTCCACGGCAAGGGTCCTGGCAAGAAGCAGATCGAAAAGAGAACTCGAGGTATGGTCAAGAAAGAGCTCATGAAGCAGATGAACTCCATGGACACGCCGTTGGGCACGTTGGAAAAGCAGCAGAAGAAGCAGGAGAGGCTCCAGACTCCCTACTTGGTTCTCAGTGGAAGCAGCAAAGATTCCACTGGGTGAGTATAATTGTTTCACTTTTTACTTTCGTTTGATGATTATAATAATATTCGTTTATCCCGGTACTTTTGGCCGGTCCCAAAGCGTATCTTTCCATGCAAATAAGTTCGTTTATACCGATAATTTTAGCCGGTCCCCCCAGTTACATACAGTAAACGAATTCCACTGTACCTTATTTATTTTGTTATATTCTTTTAATCTTTGATTATATTAAATAGAGCGTCTTTATTAGTAAAAATGGTATATCTAATAATTCTGACATTTTCTTTTTCAGCGCGCCGTTGAAAAAGGATTAATCGTCCATGGCGAGGCAGTCGACCATCTACCCCAGCGTTTTTGTTTCATACTTCATCGTTGTCTGTTGCTATCATGATACAGTCAAAACTTACTTATTAAAGTTTTCACTTAATTTATTTTAAATTATCTGCTGATTATCTATGAAGAAATCCCGCCATTTGGACATTTTTGTACGTTCTGGTGAATTATTGGTTTAGCCAGCTGCTTCTACAACGAGTTTTTAGAAATATTCGTTCAATAGAAAGCAGTGGAAACCTCTAGGTGGTCGTTATTAGGCCCACTTTATTATCTTTATGCCCATGCTAAAACAATTTACTGTGAATTACCCTCAGGTGGGGTAACCTAAATTCCCTTTGGATGAGGAAACGTCTTTACGGCTCCAAAATTACTGCAACTCCCTCGCTCTCGATAAGGAAGTTTTGACTTTGAAATGCGATTGGATTATATAGTGGACATTCGTTGTTTTGCGCCTTGTTTTGTCTCTAATAAAATATTCTCCTTTCGTCAGTAGTTACACTCTATGAGTATCAATCAGCGCAATCTACATTGCAACCTTCATCAATACGAATCTCAATTTTCGAAACAGTTTTTCTCAGTGTAAACTTCTATGAAATATCGATGTGATCGTGGCTGCACGCAAGTAATCATGAAGTCATTCTGTTACCTTTTATTATATTACTTCCTCAAAGCTTTAGTCACACACTACATTGCGCATTCAAATTGCTAATTTCGGACAGTGAAAAAAGCGCACAGTTTGTAAAACATCATAATTCGAATATAATATGTAATAAGCTAAAGTTCGAAATCGCAAAAGTGCCAGACGGCGCCGCTGGTTATGTTGCGGTTTTCAGGCCGCGGGTTTGAGGCTGCCAGACCTGAACAAGAGGAGGACAATTTCAAATTTCATCGAAGTAACCACTCGGCTATGCCGGCACCTGCGTCAGACGGCGTAGGGTTGGCCTATGTTCTGTTAGCACAATGACTCATTCAACAAAGGAATACTCCATTTCACAACGCGATCAACTGCTTCGACGCACATTTTGTAATATCTAGTAAGTTTTATAGGAGAAACTTTTCGATCAGTAACGAGCGTCGCGACCAAATACCGTATAACGCCAAATTTAGCCTATCTTTAACACGCAGTACGTCAAGGAAAGTCTCAGGAAGGACTGTTTTGCTGTTACTGAGTGGAAATTTTCCCCTATAAACTCGGCTATTTTCAGGGTGTCAATTGGCTTACATAAACATGCCTTTAATACTAAATCGGTGACAAATTTATTAAGAATGTGCTTATTTTCGTTCTTTGAGGTAGCATCTAAGCAACTGTTGTTTTCGCTTCCGCTGTTCTATCGGGAGGTAAAACTGCATAGTGTTGTAGGATATTGTGCAGCTGAAGGAAATGATTTTTATTTTCAGCGTTTAAATCGCACGTAATCAGAAAGCTGCTCTCAACAGCATTTTCTTATTTCCTCAAAATTTTGCTCATCCCCTAATATTACGCAGTCTTATATATGAACAGTGAGCGAAGAGTACAACTTGTAATCATCATAGCTATAATAAAATATGGAATAAACTAAAGTTCGAAGTCGCAAAAGTGCCAGACGGCGCCGTTGGTTATGTGCGGTTTTCAGGCCGCAGTTTGAGGTTGTCTTGACCTGTGTGACTGACGGGGGACATTTTCAATTTGAGTGAAGTAACCACTCGGCTATGCCGGCACCTGTGCCAGTTGTCGTAATGTTGGCCTATATTCTGTTCGCGCAGTGAATCATTCAACAAATCGATACTCTACTGCGTACGCAACGCGACCAACTCCTACGTCGCACATTTAGCATATTTCGTCATTTTTGAATGCGAATATTTCTAGGGTGTCAATCGGCTTTTATGAACTTATCTGCATTTTTAACTGGTACCACATTTATTAAGGATCAAGCAGTTTTCGGACTTCTTCTAAGCTACAAATGTCAATCACTTTTGCTGTTCTGTCAGTTGGTTATATTTTACAACATTATTATTGAAGAGCTGGAAGTCGAAGGAAACCATTTCTATTTTCAGCTCTTCAACCGCATATAATCATGAAACTATATTATCTTATTTACTCAAATCTTTGCTTACCGTACTAGATTACGCATTCCCATCTGTGAACCGTGAACAAATGATACAACTTGTAAAACGCCACAGTTGGAATGAAATGTTGGATAAACTAAAGTTCTAAATCGCAAAAGTGCCAGACGGCGCCGTTGGTTATGTGCGGTCTTCAGGCCGCAGTTGTCCGACGGGAGACATGTTCAAATTGAGTGAAGTAACCACTCGGCTATGCCGGCAACTTCGTCAGACAGCGTAATATTGGCCTATATTCTGTTCGCACAATGACTCATTCAACAAATCGAAAGTCTACTACGCAACGCGACCAACTACTGCGACGCACATTTAGCTTATCTAATAAGTTTTATACTCCACATTTTTCGATCAGTGACGAGAAAATGAAGTTTTGATCTTGTTGCGAGAAAGGCTAATTTGTGAACGCAGCACCGGGTATGCTCAATTTAACTTTCGATATTAAGCGCGTTACGATGTTCCCTTCGGCTCTCGATTACTAATCGAATGTGCTTGATTATAAAAGCAACTATTTCCAGGATGTCAACTGCCTTTCATAAACATACTTAAAATTCTGAATCGATGCTACATTTGTGAAGGATCTACTAATTTTAATTTAGGGCCGGCTTCTAAACAACTACTTTTTGTCGCTTTTGCTGTTCCATGAGTTGGTGACATTGTACAATATTCTTATCTTGTATTATGTAGTCGAAGGAAAGGGGTTTTTTTCAGCGTTTTAATCGCAAGTTTTCATGATACTGCAATCAACAATATGTACTTATATTCTCATATCTCTGCTTGTCCACACATTACGCAGTCCTATATATCAACAGTGAGCGAAGAGTACAACTTTTAAATCCTTACAGATAGAGTGAAATGTTGGATAAGCTAAAGTTCGAAATCGCAAAAGTGCCAGACGGCGCCGCTGGTTATGTGCGGTTTTCAGGCCGCAGTTTGAGGCTGTCAGACCTGACCAAGAGGAGGACAATTTCAAGTTTCATCGAAGTAACCATTCGGCTATGCCGGCACCTGCGTCATTCGGCGCAGGGCCGGGGTATATTCTGTTCGCACAATGACTCATTCCACAAATCGATACTCTTCTACGCAACGCGGCCAACTGCTTCGACGCGCATTTTGTAAAATCTATTCAGTTTGAACACGGCTATTTTCAAGGTGTCAATTGGCTTACATAAACATGCCTTTAGTACTAAATCGGTGACACATTTATTAGGGGTCTGCTAATTTTCATTTGAGGCAGCATCTATACTACTATTGTTTTTCGTTTTTGTTGTTCTGTCGGTAGGTAAAGTTGCATAGTATTATCGGGTATTGTGCAGTTGAAGGAAATGATCTCAATTATCAGCGTTCAAATCGCAAGTAATCATGGAACTGCTATCAACAGCATTTTTTCATTTCCTCAAATTTCTGCTTACCCCTAATATTAGACATTCACATCTGCGAACAATGAACAAACCGCTCAACTTGTAAAGCGGCATAATTCAAATAGACTATCGAATAAACTAAATTTCGAAATCGCAAAAGTGCCAGACGGCGCCGTTGGTTATGTGCGGTTTTCACGCCGCATATTGAGGCTGTCAACCTATGCGAGTAGGCGGCGACGATTACAATTTCAGTGAAGTAACCATTCGGCTATGCCGGCACCTTAGCCACATGACGCAGAACTGGCCTATATTCTGTTCGCACAATGCATCATTCAACAAATCAATACTCAACGCGACTTACTGCTAAGATACGCATTAAGGCATATCACATATGGTTTAAACGCGGTTTTTTTTCAGGGTGGCAGCTGGCTTTCGTAAATTTACTTTTAATACTTACATGGTGCTACATTCATGAATTGGTCTGCTGATTTCCATATAGGGCTGGCTTCCAAACTTCTATTATTGATCGCTTTTGCTTTTCAATCGGTTCTGCAATTGTAATGGCGCTTATTCTTGGGACTATGAAACACTACTCATCTTGACATTGAAAAATGTGGTCCCTGATTTACTATATTGTTATGTGTGTGCTTTTAAACCTCTTGGACTTATACATAAAACTGAACATTTTTACGGTAGGTACACAATGTTCTCAGTCGAGAATATTAATTAACTCATCAATGAAATGTTAGCCTTTAATAAGATATGTGCAAAGAACCTTTGCAAAGCGCTGGCAAATGCCAAAACAACACGATAAATTGACACCTCAATCCAAAGTGTAATTTTCAAATTCACACTATCGTTTGCTGATAGCCTTCAGCGAGCAGTCCCTTATAGTGGAATATTTGATCGTTTTACTGGGGAGGAGGAACAGTCTACCAAATTAGTCGGTTCTAACGTCATACGCGAACCAGTGCTCATTCACGACTGCGAATAACTGTGCCGCGAACATTCGCTAGAGATGATTAGCTGAATTTGCGCGTGGTCGCGAAAGCGAGCGCGCCGAATAGAATGACTGTCCGACTGCGCGCTCTGCTGACCTTAGGTTTGTTACGAAATAGATCAGATGTGGGCTGATATCACTGAAGAACAAGACGGCGGCATTTTTAAAGGCATCAAACGAGAGGTAGATTTTGTCGTTCACGATGAGAGAGAGATCAGGGAGTAGCTTTCTCAATGATACTGACGTCCCTCTCTTCGTCGGATGAGATTTGACTTTTTGCTAAACTAAATAAAAGTGGCCGAATACTTGAACTCTGAAAGCTGCAAGGAATTTTTTCAGAGATAGATACTACTCGTTCAACTCTAAATCATTTCATTCTATTCATTCTATCATTATGCATTAATTTTAGATAGCGCAGCAATAATACGCAGTAGAGTGTGTTCAAAATGTTTTGGGTAGTGTTTAGCTTAACAGACTTGTACCGATTATGAGTCCTACCACCTAAATTTTACCCATAAAAGCCATCATTTACTACAATAAATCTCAAAAAGAATGAAACCTGGCTGATCCATCATGAATCAATTTCAAGGAATTGTTCAGAAATTAATAAATATTATAAATTTAGGGGAAAGGGCCGTATACGCCGCGACGATATGGCAAGAAAGGCGACACTGTATACGTCCATTATGAGGCACAAATAAGAAAGACCAAAAAGACCTTTCATTCCACACGCAAAATCGGAAAGGAGTTTGGATTCACCTTGGGAGTGGCGCAGATGACCATGAAAGACGAAGATAGACGACAGTCGGCTGACTGCATACTGCCATTTTGGAGCCTTGCGTTGTCAACGATGAAAAAAGGGGAACGGGCAGTTTTTGTGGTCAAGTCAAAGTACGCTTATGGACCGGATGGTTTGCAATTTTTGCCCTAAATACTTAAGCCTCATTCTGCGAAATACATCTGTCGCTATTCTTTTTTAATATTAATGATTGTACAACTGTCCAACTGTATTTGTTAATTAACATAAGGAGATGTGACCAGATATTACATTTTCACTCAATAAGTACACATTCTAAATTGAATAGGACATTCTCCAAATCACAAAGAACTCTTCCTAAATGATAACAACACAAAAAATGTTTTCTTAGCCATGAACAACTTTTCGCTTGAACTATGAAGTGTCCTAATTAACGTGGAAATGGCTATATTGTAATCAACGATTGCTTTCCATTAGAAGAAGACCAGGACATGAAAGTAAGATAACGAAATTACTAAAAAATGCTGTTGATTGTGTGTTTAGGGCTAACAATGAAGAATGAAATGATCGTTCCGCCGAATTCGACAATAATTTTTGACGTCGAGTTGTTGCGATGGGAAGGCGAAGATATTACAAATAAAATGGATAAGTCCATTTTACGCACGCTGATCGAGGCCGGTGATCAGTATGGGAAAGTCAATTTGGATGGAAGAGTTACAGGTCGTCAGCCAGATCGTTATTTATGTTGTAAAATATATTGCGCTTGCAATTTACGATTAGGCTAATAATTTTCGTAGCTTAACATGTGCTTTGTAATATATTATACCATAAGAACAGTCTTCAATAGTGACAGCAGTTAACTAACCACTGCTATTCGGGGTTCTGAATCATACTGCTCAAATATTAGCGCGCAAGTTCAGAAAGATATTGCTCTCTTAGTGATGAGAATTCTGCCGCACCAACCTATTACTCTAAGATGGTTTTAGGAGGGGGTCGTCCGTTGCTTTCTACAATATTGAAATATTAGCATTGTACATCATACACTCTTTCTGCTTTTCTGAAAATGCTATTTCAGCCAGTATCACTGGATATCATAACGACAGGCAGTTCATCAGCGATCAGTTCAAATTTACATGCGGTGATGCCGAATTATTGGATTTGCCCAAGGTAACTACTTTTTCATTTGCAATCATTTTTCTACCTTCGTCAAACGACGTCCAAGGTGGAGATACTATTTTTGAAATTATCACTTTTCCCCCTGGCAAAAATGAAACAATTATCCTTGATTATCGTTGTGGAAGATTCACAGCTGATCTAACTGAAGCCTGCACGAAACCAATGACGATTCGTGGTTGAGAAAAATTGATTTAAAGTTCAACATGATTCAGAAACGATTACAGGGAATCGATGAAGTTGTGCAGCAAATGACAAAAAATCAGCGTGCATGGATTCAGATGGATAGCAAATGGTGCTATGGAAGCGCAAAAGTGGACAAATTCGGCATCCCGCGTTTCGCCTCCTTGGATTTCGATATTAAAATTATCGACTTTGAAAGGGTGACAATTTCACTGCGTAGCGCTTACATTGTTTGATGAAATCCGCCTTCACTGTGCTCTGCGTGATAATTTTCTTCCCTGAAATCACTATTTTATTACATTAATTTATAAAATCTAATCTTCTATGTATTAAATTTTAAGTTGTGATACCTAATGCCGCGTCACAAATTGTGCTTTAAAGTGTTCATGACTTCTTGGCTTGAAATCTTTTGAAATTAGCGCCGTTAAACAGGCTTCGATCGACATCGAATAGGTTGGGACGAAGATTTTGTATCTTCTTGGGCGACCTTATGCAGACGATCTCACATCATTTTTCTTCACAAATTTTACTTGTTTTTCGGTAGCTATCTTTTTTTTAGCGCTACTGCTTCTGAAACTATCAAAATGCCTTTAGGCTCCTGAAATTGCGACAATGGAGAAATGCGAGCGGCTCGAATACGCCGAAGAAATGCGGGTAAAAGGAAAAGAATGGTTTCAGGTGGTTCTCATGATTAGGATATGAACGGATCATTAAATCATGGTTATTTAGCGAGGTGATTTTAAACAAGCGCTGCAGAGATTTACGAGAATGTGGGAGGCGGTGTCGGACACTAAAGAGATGAGACATCTCGACGGAATCAGCATATCAAGTTGGTATCCAGCTCTCTTCTTATTATAAGTCACAGCTCGGAAAACTAATTTTCTCATTTTGTGCAAAGCACTTTTCTGACGAGGCGCTTGACAATACTTTCGCTCGCTTAATTTTAATCACCACCGAGGAATTTTCCTGGACTTTAGTTCTTTTCCTCTTTTGTGCGTTCCAGGAGTCGATTTTCAACCATTTTCACTTTAATAAACACACTGTCTAAAGCAAAAGAACGTTAGAAATGATGTCATATTCAGCCAATGACCGCACTTACCTTAGTTTTAACTGCACTGAATGCAAATGAATAAGCTTTATAAAAATCGGTTACATGGGAACATTTTCGAAGCTCTCAGATATGCCAAAACGTCTTTTCAGTGGGCGGAACAGACTGGAGATGGTGTTCGCATACTGATCGAGAGCTGTTGTGGCAAGCGGCTCATTTAAATTTAGCACTTTGCTATATGAGAATGGACGAGATCAAGTTCGCTCTCGATCATCTCAATCGGTGTCTGGCCGAGTACCCGAGGAATGAGAAGGCGCTGTATAGAAAAGGGCAGGTGCGGTCAAAGATAGCTTTGATTCATCCAATAATAATTATAGCAGAAATGGGCGTTGGGGTGGCCTCCATCTCCAGAGTCGTACCACGTCTTGACGCAGTGTAGTTATAATGAATTAGGATACAAGTTTATGGTTTAAATAATGAAAAGCTTTTTTCGGAAGTCAAAAGAACTGCGAATCATCTGCTTCATACCAGTGGTGTGTTAGCTTTGAGTTTTTATTGCAATTTTCGAGTAATATGTATTTGCAAACTCGTACACTCTATTGGTGGTATCATTTCCTTTAAAGTGACATGTATAAAACAAAAGTTTCGCAAACTATTATAAATGAATCTTGATCGCGATCTGTCTTTCCGAAGCTAAGTTATACAAATTGTAATCGCTTAGCTATTCTTTTACATTCATAATTTTCAGTGTTATCTATTGCAAAAGGAATTCAAATCAGCCGTAGAATGTTTTCGATCAGTGCTGGTAATTCATCCGGAATGCAATTTGGCAAAGCGGCAGATTGGACGAATTAAACAACTCGAAGACGATTACAAGCAGCAGAGACTCGCAAGTTTTGGACGATTTTTCAAAGATTGAAGCCCATCTCAGAGAGTTGTCAATATTTTTGAATAGTATTTGTGATTTGTCACCGCACTTATGCAAAAAACTATACAAAAATGTTGCACTGTTTCAAAGTTTGGTGAAAGTATTGGGAGAGTATCCCCGGAGTCCTCCGGAGATTGCGCACCTCCAGGCCACCTCTCGAATCCAATCAAAATATTGCATTTATTTAGTTTCTAGAATTATTCGAGGTTCACGGTATCACAATTAAATATCTGTTTCAATTGTATTTCTTTCTTCGCAGCTATACCTTCTTCTTGTGTATTAGTTGCATCATGCGGCTGCCACTCGCCTGACTCTGGTGCTTAATTTGTTTTACAGTCCCAAATAGTCGCTTAGAGCAGATAATGCGCCGAAAAGGTACTGCTTCACCGGTAAACAATACCACTGATACCGCAGCCCCACATACGAAAATGCAGAATAGACCAGTTAATGTTTTTATTGCCAGCGCACGCACTAACGGCGGTTCTGCTGGACACTCAACTTGAACCGCATTAGGGTCACGAGCGGTAGCGCGCGGTCCAAAATACTTCTCCCAGGTGTTTATGGCGAACGACTGCTGACCGATCGAGGCATTATTGAACAGCGGCAGCCATGGAGAATTTTTCTTGAACAGATAGTGTCTATATTGACTGGGCAATCCTGAAAATCTTGCAGTATGATATCCTGGGGCCATTTTCATAAAAGTAAAAGTAAAAAGGTGTGGAAATGTAATTAAATTTCTGCCACTTTCTTACCTCTACAATAGTTCTTTGAAATTGGCCTTCAGGTATTCGATTGATATAAAAGCTGAGCATGAAACAATTTCTTTATTTCTTTCTTAATTTAAGCCACGCCGAGATGGAAGTGTCTAAATTCGGACTGTGCATCTATGGGTACAAAACCGTTTACAGAGACCGTTTTTTTTTCTTCTTAAGCCTTTGTACCACTTTTCGTAGTGTCGGCTTTTTGCTGATGGGTTGGAAACCAGCCAGTAGGATAGCGACTGTAGAACATCCGGTCGGCCGTCGCATGCCTGTCACCGGGATGGTGGCTATGTGGAAACCACCGCAGCATAGCTGCTACCAATTCCCCGACCCACGGAGGGATGAGCACCTTGGCTGGGTGAGGGGCCGCCCTCAGCGGGATTTATTGAACCCGCGTCCTCGAGACTGGTGAGTGATGAGTGATGGTTTTTTAGACCACTACACCAATCGGCCACTGTTTACAGATACCGTATTTCTTCTAATAATCGCCCTGGGCGATTATTTTTTCAACCCCTGCTTGAGGGGGGCGATTATTGGAGGGGGCGACTATTGGAGGGTGGGCCATTATTAGAAGAAATATGGTAGTATGAAATAATAGACAATCAGGCTCCAGGTTAATAATTTGCTTGGCTTCTCTTTAAAATCTTAAATGCAGTATGAATTATGATATTAATTACCGTCTTCGATAAACGTCAGATCGCAGTACTGATGTTTCGCATAGTAAAGGACCTGAAAAAGATAGTTCAGCTAATTGATTCGCAGATGCGTTGTGGATCCTAAACGTCAAGCTAACATAATCTCGAAAGCAAATATCTATTTGCGTGATACAGAACTTACCTCGGCAAAAGCCATCATCTTGTATATTCAAATATGTTAAGATATCTGAGAAAATTGCTATCACACGAAGACGTTTGTTGCAATTCGCGCTGAGACTATACTCAGATTTCAGTATGTTACAACATGCATTTACTTATTGCAAATTCTTTGCGGTTAATGCATGATGCGTGCCTAGCCCAAAAACTAACGTTCAAGCGGAGTCTCCAGCTTTGAAGCATGTCTCTATAATTTCACAAAGCTACTAAAATACAACAAAGCAGTTTGCAGTATAATACAGTACCTCGCCGTCCGTATCTATCGGTAAGATGTACTTGCCGGCTGCCACCATATCTAACACGAGGGATTGATTTGCGATGATTACAGCTGGATTATTTCTCAGGGCTACGCGCATCTTCACGAAATGCTCGCCCTTGGAGGTCTGGAGTTCTTGAAAGTACCTGCAAGATGCATGATAATGTATCCATACATTATTAATAAAGGGACGGGTTTTATTCGAATAAAACTGCTATATAAAGGACAAGAATTGTCCGCTCTATGAACCCGCTGTATATAACATATCGCACCATTCGATAGTAATGAATTGGTTCACGATGTGAACTGCAGGAAGAAGAGTACGACAAAGTGATTCGGTATATGTGCGATATATTGCTATCAAAATTATATTTTTAACCTACTTTAGCGAAGTTTCATGGATGTGTAGCTAACTACTATTTCGAATACAATAAGCCGATCTGATGATTTTAAAGGAAAGTAATGGAGGCATTTAAGTTCAATCAGTTTGTGAATTGTTGCAAGTTTCTATTTACAACTCGCGACTCGACGTTAAATCTTTCGGCATACAAAGTTGATATGTACATTCAAATTTCTCACCAATGCCCGGGATAGTAAGTAATTAATGAATATTCCTTGTCGGCGATTCTCTGCATCATTTCATCAGCATCTTTGAACGGGCGGACTTCGATTGGGTACAGAAGTTGAGTCAGCAGCAGTCCTTGATAAAGGCTGACGAGCAGGATGTCTACGATTCCAAATATGACGATGAGCATGTTTCCTGAAACTCGCAGGCATAGCAGCAAGAATGCTTGAAGTAAAAATTTGTCACAAATGGCACAAGAAACTCTGGAGTTTGCGGTAGCGTCACTGCAATATGAACCATAGTATCCCATAAAACAACTAGGCCCCCATTTCGTAAGACTGTGGAGAGTTGAGGAGTTATGTCTCAATTCTGTGTAGTTGCCGGGGCTTTATCATATACGAAATAAGTGATAGCGTGAAATTGAGACTAAAAATCTCAATTCTCGTCACCCAACAGCGTTATGAATAAGGCCGCTGGCTGGACGATGCGGGAGTGGCAAGTTTCGGGTATGAGCTTGAAATGATTTTTTAGGTAATAGCAACATATTGAGAATATTTTTTCTAATTAGCGCATTTTTTGGCGAAAGTAACGGGAAATGTGTACAGTGCTTCGAAAATTACCGAATGGCTCTGAAACATTGCTCTGCCTATTGTCGCGATACGGACTCCTTAATTAAAGTTATCTCGCCAGTTTTGACGTTACGCTGCTTTAAGCTGCACGGGAAACTCTCCGAAAATGAACGATAACATCGGCCTGTATCCGCTCCCTTTCAGCTGTAGATCAATAATTATTGAAGAAGCAAAAGTGAAAAACTATGCGTGTGCAATTTCCACCCGCTGTTCACTTATTAATTTGTCGATTGATTCCTATGGGAATGTAACTAAATATTTCACCTAAGCAACCATCCATCAAGGACAACCCAGTAATGAAACTTACCAGTATATGTTGGATGTTTCAGCTCATCATCGCATTGCATAATGAATAAGCGGTACATGTTAAAAACCATTTTTCCCGGCGCCCATTTACCGAGTTTACGGTGATTGTCGCCCAGTTGAACATAGTCGATGAACATTATGCAAACAACCTGGACGGCGAACACCGAACAGATCATTAGCCATACCTGTAACGTTACGATGCATCTTGATGCATGCTAATGCAGTGCTGAAGATTATCTGATCACTGAGAAGATCATGAGTTACACTGTGCAATCGTCAGACGTTCTCAAGACATCACTTTCTACAGCGAGAGGCCACGTTCTGCCAAGAATTGTAATCAATTTTAGAAGTACATGCGCAATGGATAGAAAAATATTGAACAAAACGATGCCTAATTATGTGATCCTGCAATCTCTACTTCTAACGTAGTGAGAAGCTGCAATTATAGTTGAATCCTTTTTTTCCGACCCAATAAGAAATCTCCTTCATTTTCCCGTTTACAGTTTATATAAAATGTATGATCAGTAAGAGCAAATGGTCGTAACGTACTTGTCCATCGAATCCGCTAAACACAGCCATGACGGCTTCAACAAAACCGGCCACTCTTTTCTTCACTACGAACACCGGCTTGATCTGAAGCATTGGATATGCGAAATCAAAGTCTCGGCTGCGTGTTTCCGTCCTTTGATACTGAAATAAGAATAAAATACATTTTCATACAAAAAACGTTGCAATTACAGTAATGGGAAGCATGGTTAGCAGTGACCTCCGCGAGAAATTTGTGGCGTTAGAGGTCGATGATGATTTGTACTTTTGGCTCATGGAATCTGCAAGGGAGTACTAAAAAACTTTCGACGCTAAGCGGGGACCATATTAAGCAAGCTCTGGGTAGGCTCGGAGCATACACTTACATTCCTCAAGCTGCTTACCGACGTTCAAATCTAAGCCCCGCCTTTGTCATTACTGGCAAATGTTGCACTTGGCACAATTTTATTTGCCAAAGTTTTACGAGGCAAACACCTGAGCTCTAAAAAGAGGCTTACCCCTCCGCAAATTGTGTCCACCGTCTCATTCATGATCATTCCCATAATATTCGTCCATGTTCCATCGACATACGCACCAGACGTAGTAACTCTCTTGTCAAACACGTAAAAGGAATAATTGGTTATCCCCATATGTGCGAGGATGATGCCCAAGTTTTCAGCGTCAAAGCCCGGAAATGGACATTCTCTGGTAGGAACGAGCGTCGGAAACGCCGAGCAGTTGAAAGCCAATGGCGGCCAGACAGATATCGCTATTCGCAATGAAATGTTGGCGAATTCCGGGTCCAGCATCGCATTCATTGGGTGGCAAAGGAGAAGTACAACACCGAGAGTAGTGTAAACGAATGGGATGTAACTTTTTGAGGTCATGATGCTAATTTGCGAAGAGGTGAATTTCTTTTAATTCAATTCAAATGGTTGGCTCCGCAGATCTGAAAAGCAAAAGAGTTCATAAAAAATATTCAAGCAAGATTACGCAGTACATATAGGAATGTTCATTTTATGAGAAAAATTTATTGAAAGTCATTAAACGAAATTTTGCGAGCTGTAATTAATAAACTCTTAAAGAAAGAAGAAATACTGGAAAGCCAGCGTCGCACGTTTGTTTTAATCAATAGGTATTGTTTGCAAAGATGGAACGCGATGTCTCTTTATTAGTAATTGAATACTGTTTGCTTTTCCGTGGGAAATAATATTGAGTGACATCATCACTCGGCTCGACTCAACTCTGACATCGCGACGCCCTCAGATAACAATGCTAACATTATTGAATTATTTGACACCGCTGACTGTATTCGATTTTTGCACAAGGATTGTTTTCTGTTGATTGCAAGAGATCCTAGTTTCGAGTGAAAAGCTGTCATTTTACTCTACAGATTAGCGCAGAAATGAATTCCCTATCTATCCACTGCGAATGACAAGAGCAAATACTGCGAAATATATCAAGAAGATCACAGTAACCCAAATAATCCCTCGGGAACCAGTGCATTCTTCACTAATTTAGTGAAGGCATAGTCAACAGCACTCTTCAAAAATGTAATTATCTTTAGGTGGAATTGTTGAGAGCCGTAACCATAGTGGTACAAATAGCAAATATCCTATTTCAGTCGCAAAATTTTTATTCTACGAGATGCTTAAATGAGTGATACATCTTTTCGTACAGATTCTTCTCTGATCGTGTTAAAGTCGTAAGGCTGCAGAAAAAGCAATGACCAGTCTATCAACAATTGATAGATAACTCTTCCTTTTATTGAAAAAATTATATTAAAATGACCAATATGAACTTAATACAGTACAGTGCAGAGGACGAATCACAACGGCTTACATAGAGAGTTGACTCTGATACCAATAACACCGTTCTGCAACTGCTTAGGAAAGTGTTATCTTCATGTTTTTCGTTATCAATCGATAGTATGGCATGTGATCTTATACGCTACCGTTAATGCGATTAATCATTCCGCAGCGAGCTTAAATCTTTATCTGTGGCCGTATTCTCCCTATCGCCACTGGCGAGGCGAGCAATGCAAAACATACACTCGTGGCGCAATCGATTTATATGCTTTGTATTGCTCGCCTCGCCAGTGGCGAAGAGGGAGAATACGGCCACTGATGTTCTGATAAGAGAAAAAAAATATTCAACAAAACAAAGAAGTGTACATATGAAGTCAATCCTGTAGACGTCTTTTGCAGAGCAATGACTTCGTGCGTGTACCGTTCGCAAAAATGACATTTGAGAAAAAAATGGTACGCAAATAGAGAGAAAGCGGAATTCTGCAGCTAAATGGAGATAACACCGGCCCGACGGCAAGGAGGTAGTACCATTCCTCTAGCCGTGCTGGTCTCATTTTGACTGTCTAGAAGACACACAATTGAATAAAGCCATCCAAAATTAGACTGAACTACTTTGACTTATCCCCGTCTTATTTTTACATTTAATTTGCTAGACAGGAAGGACAGGTGTTGAAAGGGTGAACTTTAGAACTTCTGTATCACCATGCACGCACTTACCAAATATAGGAGGGGTAATAGCGACTCCCGGGGTTACCATGACGTTTCAGAACTTCCGCAATGGAAAATTCGATTTCACGGAACAATGATTAAAAAGGCAACACTATTAATCTCTTTGATTCTTTTGCAGGCATCGCCATTATCCGTTTCGGAAAAATATTTTGTCTCTCACCCTCTTCTGCTAATTTAGCTTCCGTAACAGGCAGAGGAAAGCAAGCCGTTCTTATTTTAAAAATAACAGCACTTTCTACGCAATTCGGCCGTTTGGGCTGTTGTATAAGAAAGGTAAAACTAATGTTCTACGATGGCTGAAATTTTTTTTCCTTTTCTCTGCGTTTTTAGCCTACACACAAATGAACGTTTCAGAACCTCTCGCTTTGTTCAAACAAGAGACTTTTTTTCATGTGCTTATCCAAACGTTGTCTCTCACCACTTCCTTCTCACAAGCGTTAAGGAAGTACATGGACGTGTTCCGCCCTCAAAGAACTTCTAATTAACCATTCATTCATTATTTTATGACTGAACATAATAACGATGCGACAGTTGACTATTCGTGTAATGGCTCTGGATCTCCTGGAACTTTTGATCCAGACACAAATTTTTCGTCAAGGTACAACATAGGAATTTTGTCCTATCCCAATTTTAGCTCATTGAATTGGTGAAGAATCAAAAAGGACAATAACTCGTATTATTAGCGCCAGGATAATTTGAAAATGTCGCTGTCAGGAGAGCAAATGGCCATCTCGATCAATTCTTATGTGACAGGCCTAGCTGCTGTTGTGCTGAATGCAATTGTATTTTACTTTGCATGGAAGAAAAGTCCGCAGTCTATGGCTTTCGAGCTACGAGTGTTTTTGGCCAATCGTGCCTTTTCGAACATAATCTTGGCAATTCTAAATTCTGGTCTGCAGTGTCAGTTCTTGATCTTTGACAATAAGCTCGCTCTACTTGCCTTAGGGCCTATCAAATATTGCGGTAAAGGCTTAGTTTTCGTTTTGTGTTTATTGTCTATATATGTCACATTGTATCTTTTGTTAACATTTGGTCTTCTTTTTGCATATAGATTCATTTTGATATGTAAATGGCACTTAATGGGACACTATATGACGAAAAAGAGTGCATGGATAGCTTTATTTTCTGTATCTTTAGTATGTATGATTCCTTTGATCATAATGATTTTGAGCTATGCTGATGAACAGATTATTATAGTTGACTTTGATCACGATGGAACCAACTTTACAGGTCCCATAAATCAATCGAGCGATCCACATACAATCGAGCCTTTAATGTCTCTTTTCATGCTGTGTACAGCTCTTTATCTAATTGCAACTTATGCTGTTGTGATTTACTGTCGGTACAGAATTAAATTAAGGCTCAAAGAGGGTCAACGAGAAATGACGCAAACAACAAGGGAAGACCATGTTTATCTTATTCGAGTTCTCTCTGTTCAAGCACTCTTACCTTTTATTACCATGGTACCGACCCTTATGAGCTCTTTTTACGCCATAGTTTTGGGAAGAGCCAATCCTATTCACGATTTTATTGCAAATTTTCTTTTATTACTATTGCCGCTGATTGATCCAGTGTCAACTATTTTTCTAACTCGGCCATATCGAATGCTGATTTGTGCTTGTGTGATGCCGGGTATGATAAATGCAAATCGCGTGACTGTTATACAAGTCAAGTCGACAGGGAAAGGCGCAGCGAATGCGAGCCGACATATTTAACGATTTTTGCTTCGGTTCTCCAGAAATATTACGTAATTATCGGGTTCAATCATTAGAGCTGATCAGAAAAACCTGCGAACCTTGATGTTTTAGAAATATTCTGTTCATTCTTTCATTTGCTGCTGGTTATACTATTCTGTTATTTGTACGGTATTTGATGGCAGTTTGCTTCTACTACAAAACAATGGGTTGTAATTATGTTTTAAATATTGAATAAAACTTAAAACTGAGTTTGGCATTGAAAGAAATATGCATGAGAGTAGAAAGAGCGGGACTAAGTCTGCTAGGTTCTACTTGAAAAAGCAGTTTTTACTATGTTTAATCAAATTATCTTGATGTTGAGTCATGTTTGCGAAGCATAAGCATTCGGTCAACATGGTATCCGTACGTAATATCGTGACACCTTTTCAAGTGTTTTTGTTTATTCCGCAAAACTTTTCATACGATCAACATTATCTCACTTGCGTCATAAGTAATACAGTCGCTTATTTGTAATAGCTCACGATTACACCCTGCGTCATATTATTAAAGCTGATATCTGAAAACAACTAAACATCAACAGTCTTCACTCGATCTTTAGCGGCAGTAGGTATCGAACGAATTTTTTCCAAATTAGAGGTTTCTGTAAAAGACGTTTCTTCTAATAGACATGCTTGAGGGTTGGGCAGGAGGAAATCAGAGCTAGGGGAGGAGGGCATGAATCCGCGTTCTCCCCTGAATCCAACTCTAGTTTGAACGCGAACTCTATGCGCAAGTGACTGAACTATTAGATTTCCACAGTTTTAGCTCTAAAGACGCGGAAGTCAGTGCTTTGCTCTACTGTTGTCGATAGCAGCAAGGCGCCTAAAACTTAGGCTTTCATCTTTCGATGCGATAAAGCATAAAGGCAAAATCTTTTTACTTCTAAAAGACTTGATTTGTTGCCATACCCGTGTAATGACCGCAAAAAAGCACTCTATTGTTCAATATATGAAACCCGAATATGGAAGAATGCAAGAGAATGCAGTGGTATTCTCTTGTATTTGGGCTTCTTACATATCAGAGTTTCTGAGGTGCTGTAGCATTGCTCAGAGAAAATCAAAAAGAGTCTCCAGTAATCGAACTGCTTATTAAAACGGATATCCTGCATAAAGATCCAGCCAAATGCTATTCACCAATGCTGAAGGAAGTGAGGGGATTCAAGAACTCATAGGCCAATTTTCGCGATAATCTAAAATAATCTGTCATAGTTAATTTAGTAAATGCAATGTGATATTGGATCGCGTTTTATTAACATTAAGAAGCATTTGATTTCGTGATCTCTCCTTTAGTTAAAAAATAATACTAATCAACAAGGTTCAAGCACATATTGAATTAGTATTCAAGGATGGAGGGGTGCAGAAGACGAAAAGCACTATTAAAAAAATGAACGAACATACTGTGACTACTAAACTGTCTCGCTGTGTTAATCTGCACTTACAGCTATTATCAATTCAGTTTTAAACTCGTGCGAGGCACATGTCATTCACGCTCGAAGCGAGACACGATTGAATACCATCATCCAAAATTAAGTCGAACTGCTTTTGTCTTAAGTCTGTCATATTTTTACATCTAATTTTTCAGACAGGAAGGAAAGATAGTGAAAAGATGAACTTTAGAACTGCTTTGTCATCAAGAACGCACTTGCCGGATTATGAGGACGTAATTGCGGCTAGCGGTTACCATAGATTTTTCAGTGCTTCCGCATCGAAAATTCAATTTCATGCTACAATAATTAAAAGTACAACACCATTAATCTCTTCGATTCTTTTGAAGCTATCGCCATTGACGTCAACTCCATATAAGACATTTTTCTCTTAGCTACCGCTGTTGATTTGGCGTTTATGAATAGCACATGGATGCACATCTTTCTCACTGCGCGGATAGAATGATGCTAGTGAGTCTTCGGGAGACGCTCGAGAGTTTCACAGCACAGTTTCTTTAGGACATCGTTAGGATAATTATGTTAGAGCAATGTTACCACGATTCGGCTTATTTGGTTATAAGTTGAGAGAGGCGAGATCAATGTCCCATGATCGTTGAAATTTTATTTATTTTGCAATGTTTTAAGCGTAAATACAAATGAACGCTTCAGAACCTCTCTCTTCGTTCAACCAAGGTGCTTTGTTTCATGTGCTCATTCGTCCGCTGTCTCTCACCACTTCCTTCTCACAAGTGATGAGGAAATATATAGATGTTGTTCCGCCTTCATGGTGAAAAAGCTCACCTTCAGAGAACTTTCAACTTACCATTTGGTCACTACCGTGTAAATATTAAAATATGATGTGACAGTTGGCTCTTCTGGTAAAGGCTCTGGATCTCATAAAACTTTTGATCTCGACAAGACTTCTTCGTAAAAGTAGTACATAAAATATTATAAAACTCTTACTGCGGCTCATTCAATTGGTGAAACATTAGAAAGACAGTTACTAATACTACTAGCGTCAAGATAGTCTGAAAATGCTGCTACCATTCCCGCAAATGATCACCTCGATCATTTCTTATGTGACAGGCCTAGCTGCTGTTGTGCTGAATGCAATTGTATTTTACTTGGCATGGAAGAAAAGTTCCCAATCAATGGCTTTCGAGCTACGAGTGTTTCTCGGCAATCGCGCCTTTTCGAACGTAATCTTGGCAGTTCTAAATTCTAGTCTGCAGTATCAGTTCTTGATCTTTGGCAATAAGTTTGCTGTACTTGCTTTTGGACCTATAAAATATTGCGGTGAAGGCATAGTATTTGCTGCGTTTATGCTGTCCATGAACGCCACGATGTATCTTTTGATAACATTTGGTCTTCTTTTTGCTTATCGATTCATTTTGATATGTAAATGGCACTTATTGGGGCACTATATGACGAAAAGGAGTGCATGGATTGCTTCCCTCATTGTTTTCATGTTATGTTTTATTCATGGGATAATAATGATTTTTGGATATGTTGTTGAACAGATTGTAATTGTTGACTTTGATCACGACGGATATAATTTCACAGGTTCCATAAATCAGTCGAGCAACGTGGTTACAGTCACGCCTGTAATGTACCTTTTGATATTGCTAACATCTCTTTATCTTATCGCAACTTATGCTGTTGTGATTTACTGTCGGTGCAGAATCAAATTAAGGCTCAAAGACCTTCAAGGGGAGATGACGCAAGCAACAAGCGAAGATCATGTTTATCTGATTCGAGTTCTGTCTATTCAAGCATTGATACCCCTGATTAGCCTATTGCCGGCCTTTATGAGCTTCCTTTTTATCTTAATTTTGGGAAAAGTCAACCCTGTTTACGATTTTATAGCAACCTTTTTTCTGTTCTTAATGCCGCTGATTGATCCAGTGTCAACTATTTTTCTAACACGACCATATCGATTGCTGATTTTTGCTTGCATGACGCCGGCTTTATTAAATGCAAATCGCGTGACTATTTTACATGACAAGTCGACAGCGAAAGGCGCAGCGAATGTGATTCGTCATAATTAACAGTTTCTGCTTCGTTTATTAAGAAATATTACGTAATCAACAGTGCATTCACTTCAACTGATCGCCAAAATGTGTGAACATGACGATTCATGGTAACTTTGTTCCGTCTTTCACTGGCTGCTTGTTATACTAGTTCGTGATCTGTTTGATATTAAATGCTAATTTGCTTTTGTAATAAAGCAGTATGTTCCGATTATGTGTTAAGAATTGCATAATGCCAAGACTAAATATGACATCGAATAAAATGTGTAGGAGAGTTTAATGAGCGGGAATGCGGTTGCTGGAATTCTACGAGTAAAATCAGTCGTTGCGAGCTTTGATCATTTTTTCTACATGGCGATTGGCATAAGTTGCGCGCAAGCGTCCCCGTAGCGTAGTCCATGTATTTATTATCGTTATACCACTTTATATTGAATTTTAAATATTAATTGAACACTTTCATATGATTAACATATCTTACTTGAGGCATGAGTAATTCAATCCCGTATCTTTAATAGCACATGATTACATCCTGCAGCAGAGTAATAAAGCTGAACGCTAAGTTGAAATAAATATAAGAGTCGGCTGATTAACGGCTGTTTTCAAGAAAATAATTTTTCCTCAATAAGAAGTTTCTGTTAAAAGATAATTATTCTGATATATATGTTCTAGGGTTGGGAAGAAGGGAATCGTAGTTTTAGGGAGGAGAGCATACACCCGCGGTCTCCTCTGAATCCATCTCTAATTCGATAAAGAACACGGAGAATGAGTAACTGAACTGTTAACTGTCCACAGTTTTAGCTCTAAAGAAGTGTAAATCATCGTTTCACATTACAATTTTTGATAGCAATTTTTATCATTTGACTAAATAAAATTCGATCACTTGGGCGAGATATACAAAATGTGTACTTGCGCGTTGCGGTACATATTACTGCCAAGAATTAATAATGCTTATATGATTTTGTTCAAGTTTTTGTCTTGCATCTTAATATCATACCAAAGCAATATCTCTTTCTTAAGAGCCGCAAACATGCCCCTTAAGTTAGAATCCTGAAAAGTAATAACTTTCTCTTCTATACAAATCAAATCGATCTTTATCCTCCATTTGAAGCAACTTTTTCTTCTCCCTAGTAACTGCTCTGGCAAGCTTTCTCATTTCTTTCACCGGTCCAAATAACTTCAGTCCAATCGTCTTTCTGAGGCAGCCGACGTATTCTATCGTGAAAGATGCCGATGCGACGATACTTCCACCGATCAATAGACAGAACAGACCAGTGAGTGTTTCCATGGTTAGGGCTCGCACCTGCGGAGGATCTTTCGGACATCTCAGTTCAATTTCGTTTGGATCTCGCGCGGAAGCCGTTGGTCCGAAATACTTCTCCCAGGCATTTATGGCAAATGCCTGCTGACCAATCGAGGCATTGTTGAAAAGAGGCAGCCATGGTGATCCCTTCTTGAAAATGTAGTGCCTGTATTGGCTCGGTAAGCCTAAAGAATTTTCCATTATGACTGCAAGTATGAATTGAAATGTAGAGAGCGATTATCGTTTATGATACGAGTAAAGCAAACGTTACATAGTTTAGGCGTTGAGATGCTTAAAATTTAAAAGAAAATCGACTGTTCAATGCGCTTGTTAAAGGAATTTCGAAAATAGGGGCAATGCTTTTATACATAATGATGTTACATGGGCTTAAACATTATAGTTGCAGATTTTTTGCAGTTTCCCTCAAAATAGGTTGCAAGGAGCATCTTTTCGAGACATTCCAATAGCTAGGATGTCCGACGCTTCGTCGCTGTTCCTGCTACCCTCCCTTTATTCGCCACATCTTAAACAGTAAAGTGGTGGGAACTGGGTATCATTAGACTACTCACCTTCGTCGATATAGGTCAAGTCGCAATATTGGTGTTTCGCATAATAAAGCACCTAAAAAATATCTTTCATGATATGTTAAATAACTTTCCCAAATATCTCATCAATTTTTAATTTTTAATTGAGTTTCTGAATCATTTTCCTACATTAAATAATGCAACGTAAGCGAAACGGGTATTCAAAAAAGTATCAACGGAACATTGTTTAAAACAGCTGATGAATAAGAGCAAATCGTTTACTTCGCCATCAGTGTCCAAAGGAAGAATGTAGCGCCCAGCTGCAACCATCTCCAGCACTTGAGTCTGATTTTCATTGATTACCAATGGATTTTTGCTGAGAGCAGCTCGCATTTTCACAAAATGATCTTCTTCAGACGTTTGCAAGTCTTGAAAATACCTAAAAACGAACAGAATAGTTACTTACAGACTCCTGTAATTTTCAGCACAACTGTGCTTTAGAGAAAAAGAAACTCGGATTGGGCAACTAATATACGTTTATTGCTGTAAATCTATGTAGTTATTTTTAACTGTCATATTTTTTATCAAAACTTAGATACAGAAAGGTGTAATTTATCGTAATTTTTAGTACGCTCTTAATTCAGGCTTCGAAAATCATATCCAGGTTAGGTAACTACGCTGTGAGTTATTTAAAATTATCATATTTTAAAATATAGTTAATATCTGAATCCAGTATGTTTATTCCGGTTCCTTTTTCTGCCGCTGCCGGCTTTCATGTACCAAAGTATAACTTACCAATTTCCCGGGTAGTAAGTGATGAGCGAAAATTCTTTATTGCCAATCCTTTGAATCATTTCGTCAATATTGCTGAACGGCTTTACTTCGGGTGGATGAAGCAGCTCTGTGAGCAACAGACCCTGGTACAAGCTTACCAGTAGCACGTCTACCAATCCAAACGTCACAACCAGAACATTTCCTGCAAATTAAACGAAAAGTAAAATATTTAAAACTGTTGCACAACGTTTGGAGAATATGTAATCATGGAAGCGATCAAATATGAAACAGGGCAGTTTGGCGGTATACAGTTACGTAGTCACCTTGATATTTCCAAACTTTAAATCATTCTGTGTTTTAGTGATTGAAATTATTTCGTTGTCTTTCAGTAACTATAATGACTGAAAGGTGTGAGAAGCTCATATGTTGAAAGAAGCTGCGAGCCTAGGGAATCGAAAACAAAATATGAGGCAAGTCAGATTGTCGACAAGATATACTTTGCTCTATACTGCATATAATCACTTTGGCCTTTCGCGCTATTAACTTATGTTCTCAACCAGATTAAATATACGCAAGTTACATAAACATAAACACCGAGTTAGACTATCATTGTGGGTCACCCTGTATGAAAATTAGGAAGAAAATTACCACGTACCAGTCAGAGTAGGATGTCTGAGTTCATCGTCGATTTGATTAATAAACAAGCGGTACATGTTGAAGAACATATTCCCCGGCGACCAAACGCCCATTTTCGCCTCTCCATGACCAATAAGAATGTAATCCACTAAGTAGAGACTAACTACTTGCACGACGAAAATAGCAACGATTACGAGCCAGACTTGGATGTTGAAACTGCGGAACACTGCCACCACTGCTTCGATTAAGCCGGCTTCTCGTTTCTTTACTACGAACACTGGCTTGATTTGCAACACTGGATACGAAAAGTCAAAATATTGCTCGCGTATCTCCGTTCTTTGATACTGAAAATCAGCAACAGTAAAGCACTGCCTTTAAGTTTTAAATTTTTTATGGTCGTTATGTACTGGGAAAAATGATTTTAAAGCAAATTTTATGTTCAGTTAAATACAATAGAATCTGAGTTTATGTAAAACTAGAATATTTGAGAACATTCTGTGTTTTCTCTTCCGACTCACTCATCTCGGTTTAGCTTATTCAATTAGCAGTTGTTGTATATGTTTAGTGTGGATAATTTGGAGTGAATTGAACAGTCATGGTCATTGACGCGCATAATAATAAAACTTACGCCACTATCACCTCTCCATAAATGATACTACGGGAACATTTAATTAAACTAAGCAGTTTTCCAACATAAGAGCTAGCCTTTCTGAGGACTACAAAAAGTTTGACAACATTAAACCACTTACCCCACCGCAAATTGTATCGACAGTCCCATTTTCGATCATGCCGAAAATGTCTGTCCAGGCGCCATTGACAAAATCTCCGGATGACGTCACGCGCTTGTCGAAAATGTGGTAGGAATAATTGGCCACGCCCATATGGGCGAAAATAATGCCCAGATTTTCTGCGTCGAAGCCGGGAAAGGGGCATTCTTTGGAAGGCAAGAGAGTGGGAAAGTTTGAGCAGTTGAAAACTAACGGGGGCCACACGGAGATTGCGATCTTTAATTCCAGCGTCTTCAGTAATGGGTCAAAGTCTTCGGTCAAGCAACGATTTACAATGAGCGCTAGGAATAGAAGCGAAGGCATTATGTTTCGCGTCATTTCAAGTTATGGATTAATGGCTAGCTTAATCAGTTGGCCGTATGCGTGCAAGCTTATCGCAATATAGTAGTAGTTTCATTAAAAAGTAAAAATTTATGCCATTAACTTAAGTAAACTGACTGGCACTTGATCACCAGCTACGTTAAATTCTTTGAATGTAGCCCATGATGTGCGGTATACGGTACTTTAATTTGACGAAGTACTGAATATTTTTTGTAAGCAATGACGGCACGAAGCTCATTGATGCCTTTTTAGTAGAAGTATCAGTTTTATTGACACAAACCAATATATGTGTCCCGTGTGTGCGACTGGTTGGAATTTTTGTTTACATAGGGCCATCGGACCATTTGATACGCCTCGGAAAGTTTGCTTCGAACAGCAAACTCCGGCGCTGCACATCTTCATAGACTTGAGAAGTCAATAATATTGAGCGCAGGAAAGTTTAAATAATTAATGTTTGCATCGAAGACCTCGGTGACTTTCGTGAAGCATGAAAGAAAAAAANATAGTCTTGAGAAGTCAATAATATTGAGCGCAGGAAAGTTTAAATAATTAATGTTTGCATCGAAGACCTCGGTGACTTTCGTGAAGCATGAAAGAAAAAAAATCAGGTATATCACGTATGATAGGTACATTCTTGCCAATATAAAAAGCATTTGGTGTCATTTCTCGTCAAAAAATTTACAATATCTCTTTTCGGGTCTGTTATAATAAAAATTCTTACGACAAGAAATTTAGTGCTCATATAGGGCGACGAATAGAATGCTTGAGCAACTGAGTCAAGGAACAGGCAAACAGGGACCTGTTTCATAAAAACTATTGAAAAATGATTTGACAGATTGACTCTGCTTAGTCGTCACCGCATTATCATACACGATATGAATAAGTAAACGAAATTGAGACTCTATTCCTTAATTCCTAACACAGAACTGTTTTATGTTAGAGATACCAGGTTGAGCAATTGAGCACAGCTATTGCATGTGGCTAAAATATGCGAGCAAGCGAGTAATTGCGTAATCCTGTTCGGCGATTTCTCACTCAAGTTGGCATCTTGAATCGCCACTCTTTAATTCGCGGTAATATATGGCGTTTAAACGCAATTTTCTCTCGTACAGTCCGGGAATTTTCCTCTCAACTAGAAGTTATTTTGCGCGCTCACTCAATTGCTCGTGCTGTTCATAACCTGTATTCAAGGTTTAACACTGTGCATCTTGGAAAATGACATGGTGTGATAATCGTAGCACGTTAGGAGAATAGTTACATCTTGAATGTCTACGGTGTAGAACGCTGCTGTATTTTGGGCTCAAAAATTTGTCTTTCAATCGAAAAGTAGCTTAACTTGCTTTTCTTGTGTCTCTTTATATTTTGTTTGTGAGATTGATCGAGAAAGATTTTCAATAATGAAAATTGCTTGCACTTTATACTTTCGACGGCTGATTCTGTTTCTGTCGCTTTCAGCTCCCCACAACAGTGTTAACCTACCGTTTAGGCACAGTATCATATCGTGTACTCTCTACTTGCACTATTCTCTGTATGTAAAAAATGCACGTTTATCTTTAAGTACGTCATTTAAAAATAATTGGAACACCCTCTCTCGTCAATGCTCATTCAAATCTCATGAATCGACTAAATCGTCGCCACCGCTTCCCTCGGTACTGTACAGAGGAAATCGTTCCCCGTTCGATCAAATTGACACAAAGAAGCATCAAATTTGAAGGGCCGCACGGACATTTCGTCGCGCAGCGGACCGACATACACTTGAACTCTTTTCCGTTGAAAATCGCAAATCTGGCGGCCGCCATCAATCGTCCTCTGTGCGCGCGCCTTCTTTCATGCGTTCAGGGCGCTCTATCTCCCTGTCGGGAACCATTGCGACCTTGACGGGAACAGTGAAATCGGAGGCGAGAATCTCTGTTTTCGCGCATCAGCCAGCTCAGTCGGCTCATCCTCCGGTCGCTGACATACTGACATAGTAAGCGTCGACAGGGACACGACGCGCCGCAAAAATGTCTCCGATATAAGCGAACGCCGAACGCATAATTTGCCTCTTAGTGTCTGTTTTGCTCGCTCTTTGTTCGTACGCGTAGGTCACGGTTGCAATTTCGCGTTCGATCAGACGCCAAGTGCAGGCAGGAACTATGACCTTATCCGTTTTTCATCCTCTTAATGTTTCCTTCAAATCCTTTGCAACGGATACACTACCTCTTTCAATGAGATTCCATCTGCCTCTTTCTTCTTCGTCTAGAATTGTATCGGTTTAAAGGAAAGATAAACTTTCTACGTAATATGATCGTAAAGCGATGCTATATTATTGGGGAAAAAATTAGGCAGTAGTCAGGAATAGCTCTTTGGTTACGTATTAGTATCATTTGAGCGTTCGCTGAATATAAGCAAGTCTATTCAAACTTATTATCAAACAAAATATTGCAGATCGCTTGACAATGCCGTCATCAACGACGGCTGGAGTGCTGGCCGGAGTGCTGAGCGCCATCGCCATTGCAACTACAATCATAGCCGTGCCGTTCATTTGGGCTGAAATTACGAGCACATGGATCGAGTTCGATGAGGAAATGGCCTCATTCAGGGTATCTTTGTTGTACCGCTTTTTCAATGCAATCAAAAGTTCGTTCTCTATCGGAGTCCGCTCATTTTTGAACGAAATGAACTCTGAGGCACATTTCAAAGGCTAATCATATTTGTTTAAGACGATTCATTCGGTTGGGCTGGGGATCTTTTTAAAGTAATCGTACTTTGAAGATTTAGTCAATCAGCCATTGAACAGATACAGTATGCTGTTCAATATTGTTATCATTCATTCAAGGAACTATATTTACCGTTTCCAAATTAATGAGGACAATATCTCAATCCAGTCAGTGTAGAAAATATCCTATTTGATTTCAAAAATATCTCTGTTAGAGTGTAAATGAAATATATTTTATAAACCACTGCAAACATGCGAATGCATAACAATAGGGGCTATCCAATGGATCAATTACGCCAGAGATGTGATGCAAAATAATCTCTAGGTCGCGACGACGGATTTGTGGAAAGACATGGCGGTCATGTCGACGCCGATGACGCGCAAGGCCCGTCAGAACATCGAGGCGGCGGCGTACGCCGGCCAGCAGCCTCCGCAACCCGCCGCCCATCCTCCAGTTGCCGGCCCAACACCAGGCGGAGGCGGAGCAGGAGGAGCTCGGGCGCCGCCCAAAGTGCCTGCTCTACAGCCGACTAGCGCTGCCAATCCTGCTCCCTTTTCGGCAGGAGCAGCAGGAGGTGCAAATGGAGGCGCGGGAGGAAACTGCAGTAAGTAGCGCTTCTTTAAAATTTCGGTTGGCTGCTGCATTTTGTTGAGTTCGTGCGATGGGATTACTTTGGTGCCTACTGTGATCTCTGCCGTGCTCTTTTTGTATACCTTCCCCTCTTTTTAGTCTCTAAATACACGTGAAAAAGCTGAAAACACAAAATTCTTCCGCTGAAGTAAAGTTGATAACATAAAATTAGGCAAAATCGTGAAATAATCTCATTGATACTAATTTCAGATGTGTTACTTTAAACTATTTAAACTCGTGAAATACGGTAAAAATGATATCGTTATGATAAGATCTTTTAGCTACTTGACGGTATTATTTTAAACAATTCTGTATGATTAATACTGCAGAGTGCGACGCGGCGAATGGCTGTCCTGCTGGGCCACCAGGACCCACAGGAGCTCCAGGTCTACCTGGTGATCCAGGAGAAGCGGGCACGAATGGCAAGCCTGGCAAGCCTGCGCCAGGGTCCGAGGACAAGAAGGCCGGCGGCAAAGAGATGTGCTTTCATTGTCAACCAGGACCGATGGGACCTCCTGGTCCTCCAGGACGACCAGGTAAACCTCCTTAACGATTACTCCTCCGTGCCTGGAACTTACACTTCCCACCTACCATATTACTCCTTTCAAAAGCGTTATATGCAGCAAGTCATTTCAACATCCATATTCTCTGTCTAATTGTTAGCGCTCACATTGAGTTGCTCTGCTGAAGGAAAAGTCATCTACTGTAAGCAAAGAAATTATTGGGTGATCTGACTGATTATCCTAATGAAGTATCACTCAATTTTCTACCCTTAAATTATTACTGAGTCAGATCAATTTAACCACACAAATGAAGTACCAGCCAACACTTTTGTCCATACAGTATTTGTATTTAAATTTATTATTATGACATCATTTAGGTCCTCGCGGACTTAAAGGTGGAGCAGGGCCATGTGGTATGCCTGGTAGACCAAGCTCACCAGGATGTCCTGGTGAACCAGGAATGCCCGGTCCACCCGGACCCGACGGTCCCGCCGGCCCGGCCGGCGAGCAAGGCGCTCCTATTGATCAAACAGTTGGCATGTTTGGTCCGAAAGGCGAACCCGGTCCCATAGGACCTCCAGGCGATGCAGGCGAGCCTGGTCTCGACGCCACTGTAAGTGACAGAGCTTTTTAACCGACATAAATCACGTGTGCTATTACAATATCCATACCGGTATTTCATTAATTCACATTTTTATGTTTTTTTAGAGATTATCTCATAAACCGTTTACAGTAGTATTACGGTAGCTATAAAGAATTATCCATTTTCCAGCACTCTTTGCACTAGACCGATCATCACACTTTTCGCATTGCTAATTCAATTAATCGTTGCATTTGTATGCAATAGGTGAACAACAAATTATCCACTTAAAACCAACCATTGTAGAGCCAGTTAATAGCTCTAACCCGGGAGCTGTGCTAAGCTAAGATTGCATTACTGTCCTCTCCGCAAAAGGCTGAATTGGTAAAAAATAAACAAATAAGCAACAAATATCATTCTTCCTTTTCAGCCGGGTCAAAATGGAGGTCCAGGTAAAGCGGGCGACGCCGGGTTCCAAGGACCAGCTGGTCTCGTTGGCCCCGATGGAGAGCCAGGGCCACCAGGTGCGCCAGGAGAGGATGCTGAGGTAATTCAAAATTTTATTCTCTCTTTGGTAATATTTATGACCGGCGTGTATTTCTCTGTCGTAGTCATACGTCACAGATAGTATTCAAATAGATCTTAATTGATAATTTTCTCAAACAATCTGATTAAATAAAGGAGTATGTTCATACCTATGAAGCAAGAGTCTGCTTCATAAATCTGCCGAGTTTCAATATTCGCATCATTAGCGTAGAACTCTTTTTAGCAAGGTATCTAGGCACGTGCGGCTGTAGATATGCACAGAAGGTTGCTTTCTCGCACCAACAATTTACTTTCTTCAGTACTGTCCCTGTCCTGGTCGCGGTGGAGAGGCGCCGGAACCGGCTCCATCACCATACGATGCCGCACCACCGCCTCCAGCCAACAACAACCAGGCTCCACCACCGCCAGCTCCAGATGCATCATATGGAGGAGCTGCTGGCCCTGCCGCTCCACCTCACGTACCTCAACCCCCTGGAGAAGCACCGCCAGCCCCTGAATCAGGACAAGCAGCGCCTCTTCCAGCCGAGCCAGCTTTATCTGAGCCTCTACCACCAATACCAAATGAAACGCCGCCAGACGTGCCAGCCGAACCAGCCCCATCTGAGCCTCTACCACCGATTCCAAATGAAGCGCCGCCAGCCGTGCCAGCCGAACCAGCCCCATCTGAGCCTCTGCCAGCAATTCCAAATGAAGCTCCACCAGCGGCGCCAGTTGAAGCTCCACCAGTCGCCCCGGCTGAAGCTGTGCCAGAAGCACCGGTCGAAGTGGCGCAGCCAGCGGCGCCGGAAGCGCCAGCTGAACCTGCTGCACCTGAAGGAGCTGCTGCAGGGGTTGCGCCAGATTCATACGAAAGCTCAGCCAAAGGAGCTAACGGAGGATCTGCACCAATTGCAGCTTCTGGCGCAGCCGCCGCAGGTCCAGCTCCCGCCAACAGTGTCGCTGCCCCGGCTGTAGCAACCGCCCCACTTCCTCTCGCATCCGGCACTCCTCCCAGGCCAGCTCCAGAAACACCACCGTCGCCCGATGCGGCAAAATCAGCTTTCGCCGAAGCCGAGAAGCGACTCAACCAAGGTGTAGCACCACCAACAGGAGGCGCTGAATTCGCACCAGACGAAGGAATTCCCTCAGGAGGTATTGAATTTGCACCAGATGGAGGAGTTCCTGCAGAAGATGGCACGCTCGATGAACAACTTTTGCTCTCACCCGAAGGTCTAGCCTCCATACTGGCGAATAAAGGTGGCGCGCTCCCTGGTGACGCGCCGTTATATCCAGAACCGAATGCTTTGGCGGGCGAAGGAGCTGGCGAAGCGTCTTCTTCTGTTTTGGAGGGTACAGAGCCAGAAGCAGCATCCGCCGGTAGCGCTGGTGGATCGATTGAGCCTCCACTTTTAGCAGCACCCGCTCCGCCTGCCGCTCCAGCTGCCGCCCCAGCCGCCGCCGCACCAGGTGCAGCTGCTCCAGCCGCAGCTCAGCCTCTTGGCACAGTTCCCCAGCCGCCTCCATATCGCATTTTCCGAACACTGCAAATGTAAACATCAAAGCTGTTCGCGTATCGGAAATCAATTTTTAGCTATCGTCTTACTTGTTTGCAACATGCCAAATTTTCTCACTTTTCTTTGATCTTCACTGTTCAATTTCTCTCGTTCTGTTCGTCCTTTCATTTCCTTGCTGTCTCATTGCGCTCTGTCAAATCCTATTTGAACGATGCCACCCCAACAATTTTAGTTGATCACAACAAGCAGGCTATCTTTGTGTGCAATACTTTGGTTCATTACGGCTCAATTTCTATCTTTTCCTATTTGTTTTTGTCTTGATATTTTCGGTAGCTGTTCAGGGTCAATAAAATAAAGAACAGAGTTGATAAGTAAAATAATGAGAAAATGAAAAGCATTGACGCCATGCAATTATGCAAAGGCACTGGATAAACACAACATAAATGCGTCATAAGCAGAGAATCACGGGAAAAAAAATTGGCGCTTCACTTTAAGCGAATTCAAAATTATTCAGAGAGTATTTTTTTACCAGAGCCGAGCGCGGGATACGAAGTAATTTCGCGGACTGCCTGGCGCTAATCTCCTCATCAAATTGAACGAAATGGGTAAAGGTAAGAGAATCGCCGTCGCACCGCTCAGCCATTTTCAGCTGTTATCATTTATACGCACTTGAGCAAGCCAAATATGCTATGCAAGCCTTTTTCCTTAAAATTATAATCTAATTCGGTTCACACTGAATCAAGCGAGGATTTAATGTTCATTGCAGTGCGACCACAATTCTTCGCCTAACAAAGAGAACTCTGGATTTACTTTACAATGTAGCGTTGCGTGCACTGTACTTTGTTAAATTCTTGACACTATGCAGGAATTTAGATTCACAGTTCTTGTCATGTCCGTCACGACCTTCGGCCGCCAGTCGGCGAGTCGTCAAAAGATGTAACGATATCTGTCCAATGCGACCGCCAGTCCCACATTTTTTGTGTTCTCCAACATTGCATGTAACCATTGACACAAAAGTCGCGTGAACAACAGCGGGGCGCAACAAGAGATTTTGACGGATTGCCGTAGATCGCATAATCGCATCGCGATGAACACGACCTTGAACAACAACTTTCAGCGGATCACCGACGAACACGCAAGGTTGACTATCGATGTTAAATTTAGAGCATCTTTCGTGGTTTAGATAAAAGAGGGACCGGCTACAATCAGAAGTAGTTCCAGACGCCAAGTCAAGTGAAAGAGTAGTTCAAAGCTATTAATATGAGTTCTACAAAGCAGTATATAAGCATGCAAATGAATAAATATAATAAAATGAATAAAAGTAATCATAAGTCGTTCATTATCATTGTTTGCTTAAGAAAGCGTTGCGCGAGACTTCTTTCCCGGAATCAAGAAGATGCCAAAATAGTCCACTGATCCACTGTGTAATACGCCACTTTTAAATAATTTTTAGCTGTCTTCGATTTCCTGAACATAAGCTATGCTTACACTTTGCCGTCTTTGTAATTCTGAAGTTGTAATAATTTAATGATATTGATCGATGTTTTGACAGCTTCATGCAGCGTTCAAACTGGGAATGCGCATGGTTGAAGAGCGCCTATCGACAAAGCTCCCTCGTGTTTTTTGTAAGTGCCAAGTCTTGGGAGCGCAACCGGAACTTGAAGTGGTCTCACGTAGCAGCGTCGGCTGAATCACAAAATAACAGGCATTTGCCGTGTCGCTGCCCGCCTACCGGTAAGTACGCTCATGTGAGTCAGGCGCGACGGCTTTTACGGTCGCTGACGAAACCTGACGACCGAGAGAGAGAGAGAGAGCGCTTTGACGACGGACGACAGGCCCCGTCACTGCCTGCCCTGTTGGCACTGGTGCTCGCCAGAATTGCACTTGCGAACAAATACTGGCTGTCTGCTTTCGTTGCGCACCGATGGAAAAACTGCCATTGGAAGGGCGTTTCTAGAATTTTGTTTTCAGTCACAGTTCTCGTCCGCCTTTGTCGCACTGTCTGGGCCAAAATTTATTGTACATTTTGCGCGCGGCGGGGCTTGTGTAGCGACGGGTGGGTAGGGTATTTTACCTGTAAAATAGACTCTCCTATTCAGTGCAAAACGTCTTTCTTATGTCTAAAGTTAAAGTGCATTCTTCTTTCATAATAGTTTCTTATCAACATCGATCACCCTCATGCACGAAGTCATTTTTTGTGGGTGGACTGAATACTTTGTCCTTCCTGAGCCCCCCATCATTATATATATTTAAAGCTGAAGTCGGATAGAGGAGAATATAGGGGAGCTAAAAAAATCCAATTATATGTGGGATTCATGATTTCTTCAGTGTAAGTTCAATTCTAGTGTTTGGACTGCAGATAATGTGCTATCCGATGCCGATAGTTCGATCCTCGCTTTTATCCTCATAGGCAATCTTGCTACTTCATGGTACAGCAAGCCCATTGCTTTGCTTGTAGCTAAGTCTGTATTACCCAAAACCTCAAATGGACCAAAATCAATAAGTTTCTCTATGTCACTAGTCTGAAATGCTCTTGTATCCAGGGCCAATTTCACAAAGCTGTTGTTATCACAACCGTTGCTATTGCAATTGCGGAAAGTGCGCTGATTGATCAGTTTTGTCCTCATAGGGATAATTCTTAACGCGCACGCCATAACCGATCAATCTGCGCACTTTTCGCAATTGCAATTGCAACGGTTGTGATAACAACAGCTTTGTAAAATTGGCCCACAGTTTGGCTGTAAAAGATGAGTTCAATGATGCATTAAATTCAGCTTAACCGACTTTGTCATATCACTCGAGATACAGAAGCCATGGTACACAACGGGGACAGCAGTGACAGCGATAGCAGCAGTAGTGGAAGCGACAAGGATCATAAAGCAAAGGACCCGAACAAGAAGAAAAAGGTCAAGGACCATAAGAGCGGCGACAAGAAGCATAAGGATGGAGAGAAGAAGCACAAAGAAGGAGAGAAAAAGAAACACTGATTGAGCAGTGTTAGGGTGATTGACTCTCTGTGTATCTCGTTCAGATTTTTCTGGTTGAAAATTTGTGTTCTTTAACGGAAATCTTTTATTATCAAATCCGGGTATCGGACATTTCAACCTTTGTAACTGATTACCGTTTCAATAATGCTCTCGCTGTATGAAATATGAAATAAAGACAATAAGATCAAATATGTTCGCAATTCTATTTAAAACATATTGGTCAACAACAAAGCAAACAAGGAGAATGCAGCATCGAGCTAAATTTTGCGCATGTTTCGTCGAGAGACTATAAAGGCTCTCTACGCTGTAATGTGCTGTTTTGGAAATGCTAACTGAGACGTCGAACAAAAATAAGCACTCTTAATAGCTGAAGCTTTCTCAGCGAATACTAGCTTCGAAAAGCAAAAAATCGTTATGCGCCAATGAAATACAAGCACATACAGTCGAATAAAATGTACTGGAACATAATAAACGCCGATGGAAGTTTTGAAGCAAATACTGCGAGATCGCTCGCCACGTTTTTTCAAACGCATGGAAAAGTTCAACTAGTCGATCACTAAGTCTGCCAGTTTCATTATATATGATTTTCTGGCGCTGTAGGCTAGGACGTGCAAATGAGCTCAATTAAAGAAAATTCATGTCAAACAGCGAGCTGGCCTCAATACATGCACAGCTGACTTTGAATCTAAACTTGCTCCTTATTTTCATCGAAACAAACTCTTCAAAAAATGCAAGATCTTAAGACTAACAGTTCAAAAATATGCAGTGGATTTATATCCATTCATGATCGTTTCTTACGCGAGTTTTATGTTCATTTTACAGTATTTTGGCTCGTAACAACCTGAGCGTTCAACGACCTCGACTTTATTCACTTATTTTTACAGTTTGAATTCTACTTAGACGAAGTAAGGAAAATTCAGTATTTCAATTATCGAATGCTAATATTTAGGTCAAAGTGCTGTCTAAGTTGAGTTCTTCTCTCATTTGACCCTGTGTCATTAATCTTAGCAACGTTCGCTGTCAATCTGATACGCTTCTATCTTATATATTGTCTCATATCATCCGATGTCGGCACCACGTCGATCGGCACGGAATGATGAGTTGAAAGAACGAGGGCGTTGAAGGACAAGCGATTAAACGGATCTAAGCGATCGCAATCAATTCGGTCAATTTTCTCGGCGTCATATCAAACTTTCACGCTGCAGATGTTATCCGCTTGCGCGCGACCTTGTCCCCGCTTGCCAGACACGCATTTTGAGCCGTCTTTGACATGTTTTCGATAATCCTTTGCCTAACCGACACACTGACACAGTCAGCGGATGCGGCGGACGCAAAAATGTTCACCTTAATTTAAGCGATCGTCGAGGTAGAGGTCCGCTCAGTTTCGCTAGGCTCGAGCATCAGGCAGATTAGTAGAAATCGCCCTCTGTTCTAACCGACTGTTTTTAAGAAATATAAGAAAGGATATTTTACTATTCAGTGGGAATAGTAGCAATCATCACTGCGCAATTTATAAAGTAGTATGATTGCTATGGTCACTGCAATCGCGATTCTTGTAACTAAATGAGATTGAAAATTAAATAATGAAAACTTTCCTAGGGACTGAAGATTGATTGCTGGAAATTTGAGTTCTTGAGTAATATGCTATACTGTACCCCGTCTAGCAATCATTGTTATACTCTAACTTATGCTGCTTCAGCAGTTTTGGTGACAAAATTATAAAACTTATGCTTTCAGGAGAATGATTTCGGCGGCCAATGTGGGCGTTCTGGCAGGCGTTTTGGCGACCTTCGCCATCGCCACGGTTATCATCGCCGTTCCTGTCATTTGGGCAGAGATCACGAACACTTGGATCGAATTTGACGAAGAAATGATCGCCTTCAAGGTAGGAGATTAAGTGTTTTGAATGTATTAATAAGAATGGTAATAATTTTTATCGCAGTCGGCGTGTCAAATTAGCGTTTACAATCGCCGCTTTCAGCAAAGAATTCCGAACAATTCGCTTTAATAGCAATAATGCATGGTTGTTATTATTTTCGCCTTCCTTGATAGATGTACTCTGATTTCGCGCGAAAAATCAAGTAACCATGACATTTCCCATTGGCAGGCCCAGTTATACAAAAAGTTCAATCGCTGAAATCGGAGATAAGTTGGGATAAGTTGGCCGATTGCTGTAGTTATTCTGGCCAAACAGGAACTCCTATCCAAAATACTAAACGCAATCAACTTTTCTCGGATTCAGCTTTGGAGGTTTAGTGAAATATGGCTGACGGGCTGTGACGCAGATTTAGCGTCATCCTGTTTGAGTTTCCCTACTTTTATTGCAAACAACGATGCCCAGAGCGGAATCGCTTCAGAAACTTTGCCTTTTCAGGTAGCAACAAGCGACCTGTGGAAGGATATGTCGATCATGTCAACGCCGAAAACTCGCAAAGTGCGGCAAAACATCGAAGCGGCGTATGCGGCGCAGCAACCGCCTGGTCCTGGGGCAGCTCAGTCGGGTGAACCTGCTATACCTGCACAATCCGCGCAACCCGCGCAACCTGCACAACTTGCGCAACCTGCGCGACCGGCTGCAGCCGCTCAGCCAGTCCCTCGTGGCCCGGCACCGGCGTCGTCGCCTGGGGCGGCAGCAGGTTATGCTGCTCAACCTCCCAAGCAGCCCCAGAGCCCAGCCAAACCTGCAAAGAGCGCCGGAACTTGCAGTAGGCTTACAAAATTTTTACGTCATATTTTATATCTTCATATATTTCTTCAACTTCTTATAACTATTTGTCACAAGTATTATCTTCACTTTTCAAATCAAACGAGGCAATTTCTTACTTAAAACGGACGTTTTATAAATCAAAAATCGTATTCCAAGTCATATCAAACTGAAAAATGTCCTCTTATATCGCATCATAATGTGAAAGTAGAAATCGTGCGCGACTTAAAAAATGGAATTTTTAATCACAAAGTTCGATTAAAGTAGATCTTCCTGGTTGCCTTTGATTCTCCCTCGAATTCATCTTAATATCATAACTTGGGAAGATCACTTAACTGTTCCAATCGCTGATTGTACAATTATCAGAGTGCGAGCGGAAGAACACTTGCCCACCCGGGCCTCCGGGACCTCCAGGAGAGCGAGGAGATGCCGGTGAACCAGGAAAGGACGGCAAAGACGGTGACCCTGGCGTGGATTTCGTGGAATCGAAAAAGCCTGCAGGCGACGCCGCCGCCGCCGCCGGTGGTCACGCTGGTGGTGCGGGAGCGCCTGGAGCTCCCACGAGCGAAACTGCCGCTTCCGCTGCTGCTGCTGCTTCTGCATTGGCTACTGCTGCAGCATCTGGCGGTTACGGTGGACTTGGCCCCGGCCCTACTCCACCGCTATCTCCCACGATGCAACGAGAAATGTGCTTCCATTGTCCGCCCGGACTCATGGGACCTCCCGGCGCTATGGGACGACCAGGTAACTCTATTCGGCTTCTTTTAATATTTATTTCCTATATAAGACCTTGCGGCGGATGATGGTGAAAACTATTCCTGTGCGCCACATATGCTATAACTTTATTTTTAAAATATTTATATCTGCAGCAAAAAACAAAATTTGGTCTCAACCTGACAAGGATCATGCGCGAAACGCAACTTGCGCTGGCGAAAACTGAAACTTTTAAAAATATTTTTGCACTTTGACATATTTAGCCGTTGGTAAAACATATAGGACATGAATTTATTCTAAATTATAGAAATTTATTTTAATGAAACTATTAGTGTAAGATTTAAAATAAAAAGCAGATCTGTTTGTAAAATAATCTCACACAGCAAAGACGCTTAGAAAAAGGTTTAAAATTTAATACAGTAACACATCTTGTTTCAGGAATGCGCGGGAAGCGTGGTGCCCCCGGAGCTAATGGCATGTGCGGTCGACCCGGCCCGCCAGGCTGTTCTGGTTCGCTGGGAGAGCCTGGAGCTCCGGGTCCAGATGGACCTGCTGGTCCAGCCGGTCCACCAGGTGAGCCGATGGACAAAGAGATTGGCATCAAAGGACCCAAGGGAGAGCCGGGCCTGCAGGGACCGCCCGGTGAACCAGGAGAACCCGGAATCGACGCAGAGGTGCGTTTAGTCCTGAGTTACTGGAACGGTTTTATATTGCATAATTTTGCTTAAGTTGTACTTTTCGGATATTCTGTAGCATTGCGTTAATTACGACTTTAGCCAAAGTATGCGATATGAAACCGGCCCATTAAACAAAATGTATAATCTTTAGCAAAAGCTTCTTAGTTTGTTCTTTTTAAAACTGCTAAAGGTGGAGCTAAAGGGTTAGATCGTACGCCCGATCTTCTATGTTTTGCATGTGTATTCAAATTTTGGAGTGATTAGAGGTGCACCGCATTCTCAGCGTTACACAAAGCGCATATACTGCAATACCGTATTTCTTCCAATAATCGCCCTGGGCGATTATTATTTCAACCCCGGCTTGAGGGGGGCGATTATTGGAGGGTGGGCTATTATTTTTTCAACCGATGTTTGCGTGAAGGCGCTCGTTGGAGAGAGGGCATCTATCTTTTACAATCGTTANTTGAGGGGGGCGACTATTGGAGGATGGGCGATTATTATTTCGACCGATGTTTGCGTGAAGGCGCTCGTTGGAGAGAGGGCATCTATCTTTTACAATCGTTACTTTAATAAATAATATTAGTCATAAATAAAGAGATAAAGCAGTATTAGTAGTGAAAAGTGAATGGGAGTTCAGTTTTGACCTTCACTGCACAGACTTTTACTGTTTTTATGACTCTGAAGGGGGATGATGGTTGGGGGGTGGGCGATTATTGGAGGGTGGGCTATTATTTTTTCAACCTAGGCCAGAGGGGGGCGATTATTGGAGGGGGGCGATTATTGGAAGAAATACGGTATGCGTCAAAGATTCTTTTCGAGACTCAAATTGCTTTGGCGCACTCCAGAACGCGAAGGTCATCGCATTTTATTCGATCAGCAACAGTGCGTTATTCCTTATGACGTTCAATTTTTCAAACCTGAAATTAAATAGTTAGTAATAAAATGTGAGCATCTTTAATAAAGCGTTCTCCTTCTCATTATGAACACAGAGATAGAGCAAACACGACTAACTGATTTTACAATCTCGATGATAATTATCATTTTGTTGTGCTGAATGGAAAGTATTTCTGTTCATTTTATTGGTAAATTTGTAGTAAGTCGTTTCTATTATATTCAGCTGGGACCAGGGGGCGGCGCCGGTCTGCCAGGAGATGCCGGATATCAAGGACCAGGTGGAAGGATGGGACTTGACGGAGAACCGGGACCTCCAGGACCGCCGGGTGATGACGCAGAGGTACGTATTCATTTTCACTAATTTACTCTCAGATAACACAAGACATTATCAAAAACTACCTTACCCATTTGCTGACATATCTTAACAGTTTGTCTTAGTATTCGCAACGCATAAAAAATTTTAAAAAAGTATTTTACTTATTTTATGAAAGTGTTTATTTATTTGGCAAAAACTGCTTATGATTTTAAAATTATTATTTCGAAATCTCTTATCAAGATAGCACGGCTAACTAATGACTCAGAGCGCTTACTATGCTCCCTTTGCATTTCAACCTTATATTTGGCAATGAATTTAGTACTGTCCTTGTCCGGGACGCGCTGGAGGCGAAGACGCAGCGGGCCCATACGGTCCAGAGCCTCCTCTGGCTCCACCAGCAGAAGCATATGGAGCAGCAGCTAATACTCTGCCAGCAGCGGATCAATCTTACGGAGCAGCTGCAGGTGGTGCAGGGGCTGCAGGTGGAGCAGCGGGTGCAGATGGAGCTGCGGTCGCAGATGGAGCTGCGGGCACAGACGGGGCAGCAAGCGCAGATGGAGCTGCGGGCGCAGACGGGGCAGCAAGCGCAGATGGAGCTGCGGCTGGTCCTCCGCCGGCATCGGATCAGTCTTACGGAGCGGGTGCAGGTGGAGCAGCGGTACCGGTTGCTCCGGCTATCCCTGCCGCTTCCAGCTACGAAGGATAGACATCAAATACCGTACTCTATTGCTCACTACCTTCTCTGCTCGGCCCTATACGTTCACTATAGCTAAACAAAAAGAATCCTACTCCATCGCATACACAAAGATAAAACTGTCTATAGCGCTTTCGTATTTTCAGAGATTTCTCATAGCCTATTTGAGACGAGAAAATAAACCAACTTGGTCTCATTCACTTAGTACTCAATTGTACTCGTCGATTTTACATGCTTCTTGTTATATGAACAATGAGTTCTATATGATCTTGGACGCGGTGAGATCTATAGAATTTTGCGTTTATCACAGAAATTGACCGTGTCTGGTCAAGAATAACACGATCGACAGCAGTGTTCTCTGCAAACTGAGAAAAGTTGTCGATTTGTGCAAAGTTATTAGCTGTGCATAGGAGGGGACTCAAGCATTAGGAGGGTATGAAAAAAAGTTTCGGTAAAGTTCTGATACGCTTACTAACGTACGATTCGAAAAATCACACAGATATGCGCCAAATTCAAACGTAGTCGGCCTGCGCGATCAAGCCAATATGACAAAAACCAAATGCATTTTCAAAACATATATTGTCTCCTTTGTTTTCTTAACGAATAAATATCTTTAACAGCATTTTACTACCCTTTTTTGCCGTCTAAAGAAGAAATTTAATTTCAGTCCTACTACTGGCACATATTTAAATTATGTCGAAAGAAATACCGTATTTCTTCCAATAGACGCCCAGGGCGTCTATTTTTTCAACCTAGGCTTGAGGGGGGCGTCTATTGGAGGGGGGCGTCTATTAGAGGGAGGGCGTCTATTTTTTCAATCGATGTTTGAACTTGGCGTTCGTTGGAGAGAAGACATTTTTTCTTCAAATCGCCACTTCAACTCATAAACCATTCATTAATAACATAGCTCACGCTATATCAGTAGCCAATTTGAGTATTGCGATAAATATTCAGAATGAGTGTTGTCGTGTTCAGGCTATATCGTCAAGTTTGAGTGAGCGCTGCAGACAAGAAATAACGTGAATCAACATTTAATCTGTTCAACTCATATATTCGTTGACAAATTAGTAACTGAGTGAGCGGTTTAAATGAATCAGTACAGCTCGATCGAATAATCGCTATCATCGCCACTGTCAATATTCTGGATAGTGTCCCCTTCCCCTTCCTCATCATCTTCCCCTTCCTCATCATCTACCTCTTCCTCAACGAAAACGATGTCGCCCTCTTCCATCTTTTTCATTGCTTCCGCCAAAAGGACCATACCTTCTGGGCACGAGCCATCCTGCTTGAATACATGAATCAGATGATCCTCAGAACCATTAGTGGCATTAGACACACCGCAACTCTTGAAAGAGTTCTTGATCAAGTCGGTTGGCAGGAGATTCCAGGCATCGACAACCCACTGTAGGTACGTCTCCATGGGTGGAGCGCGCAAGTTGCCCCCCGACGTGTACGACATCTCTCCGTTATGCAGCCATTCACTGTAGAACTCCTCGATCTTTTGCTTGAATGGTTTGTTCCACGACACGTCAGGAGCTTGCACGAACTTCGTACAGCCGCCAGGGATAGCTGCCATGTCGACCTTCATTTTCTTCAGTTCGTCTTTGGTCTGTTCAGAGATATGGCATCTGAATGAGTCCCAAACGAGAAGGCGATTGCCGAAAGCGAAATTCCCGATGACTTTGTGCAGGAAATCGCTTGTTTGCTCTTGGTTCATCCAGACCGATCCGCACCAGCTGAGAATCAGTTTTCCCTTGAACTTCTGCACAACTTCAGGAATCAGGCGTTTGCGGGGCAAGAGAACGAAGGGAAGGCACTTTGCTCCATTTTCCTTGGCGCACAGCATCACTGTAATATGCAGCTTCTCATGTCCAGTTGACTTAACTGCGACCTCTTTGGCGCCTTTGTGAGTAACGCAGGTACGACCAACTGGGTCAATCCACACCGCTGTTTCATCAGCAGCGTACACCTGCCCGTATGGATATCGGCGTTCCATTCGCTTTTTGCGAATGAACATGACGAAATTGACCAGGGAAGGAGCAAGCACAGCTGGCGGCTTTTGACACTGGGTCGTGACGCGTCGCAAACTGAGGGCGTTTCTTTCCATGAACTTATCCAGCCAGCCATTGCTGGCAAAGAAAGCGTCATTCGGCAATTTCTCTTCTTTCACCAGCTCGGAGGCGATTTTTTTGGCCTGCAACTTGATTAGTCTGCGTGAGACACGTTGGCGATTTTCTCTGGCCTCTTCGATCCATTTCAAGACTGCTTCATTCAGGTTTGCAGAAGTCTCTTTCCGTCCGGCGCCAGAAAAGCGCATTTTCTTCTTTCCGATAGATGAATTTTCAGTTTCCTCGCAAAGCTTATCTTCGTTCTGCTTCCATTCTCGAATTCTCTTGCGGTCACAGCGGTACTTCTTCGCAGTATCAGCGATTGTGTGGTCCTTTGAATAGGCGACCGCTTCCAGTTTCATTTCGAGCGAAAAATTTCGCCTCCTCGATTTTGTTGATACAGCGACTGAAGTTTGCTCCTGCGTCGTACCTTCATCGTTCGATGAATTCTCATCCTGTTCGCCAGCCATTGGTTCTTCAGAATTGTCAGACATGGGCTACTTTTCGATTGCAGTAATGTCACGTTGCTCTCAAATCAGGGGACAGTTTCATAAACCGCTGAGAAATGACAATAGCAGAATTATCTCTATTCAATAATTTCATCACTGTATTACTATATTAGAGTTGATACTCCGGTAATGATGATGTGCAAGTGAGATTCAATTTCGCAATACTCAATAATTACGAAATAAGCCTTAACGTTCTGAATAATTGACGACCCGCGAGGTGTCAAAGCGCGAGTCAAGTCTACCAATATTAGCAGAAGTCCAGCGACTAGCGCGGAATAATCGACGCCTTTTTCGGCCTTTCTACTTATGCTTGTTACTTGTCTATGTCTCCAATTGATTTGTTTACATGAGATGGTGCTGGGAGAGCAATGCTGACATACACTGCACAGGCGTTTAATTTTTTGATGACCCGAGGGGGGGCGTCTATTGGAGGGGGGGCGTCTATTTTTTCAATCAAGGCTTGAGGGGGGCGTCTATTAGAGGGGGGCGTCTATTGGAGGGAGGGCGTCTATTGGAAGAAATACGGTATTCGAAAACTTTAGAAGTACAGGCGAATGGAATTAAAAATGGGAAGGTGGCGGACAATGCACTTGCCGAGGCATAAAGAGCATTGAAACATGAACGAAACATATTTAAGTAATCTCTCGTTTTCTCGTTGTTACTATACATATTATGCAGGCAGCATTACTAAAGAGTTTATTTGTGTATTTAATATCAACGGTAGAAAAATATACGAGAAAGCAGATGCGGAACGATCAAATGAAAAATATCACAAGTAACAGCAACATTCAGAACAGGTTCGTGAAATCAAAATATTACAGCTCTGGTGAGCCTTTTAACCGATAATTTTTTGCGACAGCAACACAACGGTAAACATAGGCTAAAATCATTGAACAAACGCTCTATGGAAGTAAATTATAGTAAAGCTTTTTGTATGTTATGCTTATGAAGTGCAAAATTTGACTGAGAAAATATTTTTTGCTTTATATATTTCTGAACCAAGCAAATATCGATTTATATGATACACGCGCAGAATTAATATGAGATAATAATATCTTGAGATAATAGCAGAATTAGAAGGCTAAAGCAACTGTAATATCGAGCGAAACCAAGTATTGTCTAATTAACAGGACACTCAATTTAGGGAGCGGTCTGATTTCAGGTTACAACATGTACAGCCGCTCACGTTTACACGATTAATCGCAAACACAATTAAGGTTTTTTTAGAGCAGCAGGCGACTGTTGATATCTAATGCAATGCTCGTATTAACGGGCGTACTTCCGCTTTTTATGCGAGCGCTCAGATGAATCAATGATTAGAAGTGATCAGCAAATTGCTGAATTATGATCGATAGGCGCATCGCAATGAACTTATCAAAATAATATTCTTTTAGTCATATGGTCGTGAAAATAATGACTAATAAAGGGCACACTTCATTGATTTACTCAAGGATGAGTGCCTACAAATCGAGAAACAAACGTAGGATGCTGTGTAGTAGTCAGTAGCAGTTCGACACAAAAATAACTAATAAAATATTCACATGCATATGAAGCAAATTTTGTCCAATATGATACCTAAATGACAATAACTATTGAGTACTAGTCGAAAAGGTTTTGAAAATTTTTACGAAGAGTTTGTAGAAAAATTCCAGAAAAACGAAAAAATTGAGACCAATAAGTGCACCGAGAGCGCCACCAAATTGGCCTAAAAAGTCGTCAACTGTATATAGTAATATTTCTTCGAATATTTCATACGAAAGCGACTTCATTCTAAAATTTCTTTCGGCTAAGTTAGCGTCGGTTGGTAAGCTGCTCGTATCTAAGTCGAAATGCATGTGCTCACAGGAGGCAACACAATTGTCATCTGAACATTTCATAGAATCCTTCGAAGCAATCGTGTGGCATTTTTCGTAATCATCATGACGACATGGTTTCTCGTAGTCATTTGTCGTTTTCAAATTTAAAAGTCTTGGAGAGCAGTCGCATTGATGTTCTATAGCTTGAATTCGACATATATTGAGGCACTCTTCAAGTGTCTGGACCAGTGAGCATTTAAGTTTGCCCTTTACTACAGGCAGCGTTTTGGTAGCCATTGCAATGCTTAAAACTGAAGTTTCATTTCTACCGAATGGCATCTGCATCGTTCCATCAAGCAAATCAGCTTGGTTCCAGGTGACATCTCTGCCTTTCAAATCGACAGTAACCAGCGAGCTACTGAGCTGATAAATTTTTGAACCGTTTATTCTAATTGTTAAATAATCAGTTTTTGAACGGAGAATAATGAACTCGACTGCAAACTTATAACAAATCTTTGAATCGTCAACAAAGCTTGTTTTTAGAGGGATACTTTTCCAGTCCGTGATATTTTTCATATTGAAAAACCGAATGTCTATTGGATGGATTTCTAGCAGGTCATCGCCTAATTTATCTCTCAAATGGCGTAATGTAACGTTTAGTGAATTAATATGTTCGTCTAGTTGATTGAGAGAATTAGCCATTGTAAGATTACTGCCGCTTGAAGTTAAAGTTTCATCTGTAAGGAGTTTTTCGTAGCTTTCATACTTGCTAATCAACATGCGAACATTTTGCAGTAATGAAGTATTCCAAGCATTGTACAGCAATGTGTCTTCCTTTCCAAATAAATGAGACACCAAAATATCCCTTGCTTTTTCTTTCGGGAAATCATTTGTAGTCATCTCCAAATAGTTAAACGATAGACATATTGTAGGTGATTGAAGCTTGAATGGCTCACTCTCGACGAACACTATATGAAAATTCAAGTTAGCAGTAATGTAATCAGAAAGTAAGCTTAAGCACATTTGAAATGTCAAGAATCCGCCAACAACATAGAAAATCGACCATATTCCGATTTTCAACACGTTTTCTAGCAATGCACATTTTGACATTTTGAATATGGGAGTCGCGTCAATATCTAAAATGAAGGCAATCTTGCGAATGATTCGCTTGCAAACTTTGCCTTTTTTCGTTTTCCAGTTGATAACTTGAAGATATCTTTTGCGAAGTAAAAACCGCGCAACAGCGAATAGTGACGCTAATATAACCCATGGCAAAAAACGGAGATCTAGACCGAGTACAACTCCGAGTCCACCACCGAATTCTGCGATAAAATCTATCGGAGTCATTTTTAGTTCGCTTTCAAATGTCAGATAACTGAAATCTGCCACTCTTATAGTCGACTGCAATCGAGATGAGTCTATCAGTCCATTTTCATCTACGAGCGATTGAATTCTTCGACTCGTTGTATAACTGAATGGTCTGCACGGTGTAATATTAGTACAAATGTTATCCCGCTCAAATTCGAACGCGAAAGTCATATTGTAATTCCAACAGTTTTTGTATGTTTCTAAGGTGCATTCACTGCTGGCTGGACTAAGTAAAGAAGGCCAGCTACTCGGCGAGCAGTTGCACTCTCTTTCTATGAAATTGATGCACGCTCTCGCTTCACACGTTTCTTGGGGGTCGTCATCTGTGCATTCAACGAAATTATTCGAAATTAGAGTCCGTTGCAGAATGTAATTCAGTCGCAACGACAAATCTGTGGATTTGCCAAATGAAATTCTGCTATTTGGATCGGTAAAAACCGCTAGATCAAGAATTTTTTGGTAAGTTAAACCATTATTGAAATCGACTACGATTTTGTTTATATAAGAATGTTGAATACTGCCGTTAAAAATATTGACTGATATTTTTATGTAATCTGTTTCACTAGTGAACTGGACAGCGTCACTTAATATTTTCATGCAATAGCCATTCCACCCGAATGTTGTTGCTCGCGTTTCGACTGTCGCATTCAGTTGGTTTTTTTTGAAGAACAGAATCTTCAACTTCATGAGCTTATTTAATTCAAATCCCAACTTTTGTCGAAGTTCGTCGACTGTTACGTTCCATTCAGTTAGTCTCGGAAGCATGACGTTTTCAACCGCTTCAGTATAGTCAGCTAGAGCAGTGGTTGATTCTTCTGACATATTGTCGCCGCCCCCTAAAAAAGTATAGTTGGGAATAATGTTTAAATTTATGAGCCGATTAGCCTTTCCGAGTACAATTCCTTGTTTAGTTGTAATGTAAATATTGAGCGATATTTAAATTTATTTGTGCTATTTGTTATGGTTTTAACTTTCATGAAACAGCCTGCCTAATTGAACGCGTTGCTAGTGTTGCTCACAAATTAATAATCGAACGTAAAAAGTTTAATCCTCGTAGGGTTAAAATATTTCTATATGTGCATAAAATGAGTCTACAGGCTGATGGGTTCTGGATGTAAATAGGGATGAATATTACCATAATCTGCTTGTGAAGCATTATTCAGGAACGTTGTACAGAAATTTTCATTGTCAAAAAAACTTACAGAAATTTTCAAAACTTTCGTAATAATATTGCCAGGAAATAGTCACTGGCTATTCATCGCCAAAGTACTTAACTTCGTATGGATTAGTTTCCAGCATGTTAAATAGTCTCAAATAGTGATACGCAATGTTAGTCATTTGAAGTGGCCACTCTGAATTGTCATCATGTCGAAGAAATTCGTTCTTTGTCAAGTTATTGCGGTTGAAGAATTCTTCAAGCGCTATTGAATTCACTGGGGTTGTCTTGCGATCAGGGTTTGTGCGCCTACTTAATTCTTCACCAAGCCGAATGAAAAAGCATAGTGCAGCAGGTGGTAGTGTGAAAGATTCGTTTATATTGAATGCAAACTTGGTTTCGACGTTTTCGGCGCGATATCGTTTCATTATATCCAGGCAAAAATTCGCAGTGTATACACCTCCAGCTGCATAGATTAAAAACCAGAAGAAATTTTTTGAAAATCTTTTAAAAGTTAAACTACAGCCGCAAACGTTACTTTGCTTGAAAGAAAAAAAATTTTCGATTTTCTTGAAAATATCAAGATTTTTAATATTTTCGATTTTCTTGAAAATATCAAGATTTTTAATATTTGCGATTTTCTTGAAAATATCAAGATTTTTAATATTTGCGATTTTCTTGAAAATATCAAGATTTTTAATATTTGCGATTTTCTTGAAAATATCAAGATTTTTAATATTTGCGATTTTCTTGAAAATATCAAGATTTTTAATATTTGCGATTTTCTTGAAAATATCAAGATTTTTAATATTTGCGATTTTCTTGAAAATATCAAGATTTTTAATTTTAGCCATTATTTTTGTTATATTTTCTTGGCATGATTGCGAAAAAAATAATAAACTGAACCAATTATAGAACAGTTCGATAAAAAAGATGAAGTCAATTCCCAGCCAAAGACCTAGAGCCCCGCCGATCGCTCCAATAAATTCTGAAAATTTCCATTTGAACTTTTCTTCATAAGTTAGGTAATTGAAATCACTGATGGATATGATGAACGTATTATTCCTGTCCTGTCCCATGATACTATCAGTAAATTGCTGTTGTCGACTGCGCATAATCGGTTCACTAACTGACAACTTTAGTCGTGTACAGCTGTCTAAGCACCTGTTACGACATTCCTTGTCTTCATTGCCTGAGAAGTCGAAACACCTTTCATAATCGAAAAATGTGCACATCTTTTCGTCAATTTTCGTCCCATATAGTGTCATTGGCGAGCAACCACATAATTTTATTATTTGCTCTCGTCGACAGTTGATTTCACATTCTTGTTTCGTCGTCTGCTCAGAGCATTTTCGCTCGCCATTCTCGAACGGTAGCTGGTGGAAGATAACCTAAATAGCATGAAATACAGTGGCATGTCAGAAATATTCCGTTATGAGTGTGAAAAAGAGTGAGGAACAGAGCTACGCACGGGGGCCAATTTTATAAAACAAATGTTAACTGTGTTTACATCAGAGCGCTAATTGATCACCGCGCGCAACTGATCCATCACTGCTCTGATGTAAGTTCATTTAGGTGTAAAACATTTCATGTTTTTTTTATGAAACTAGCCCCTGAGGATGGTGTTGTTGGGCGTCACTACGAGCTTTCCCGCGTTATGGAGGGCACTGAAGATTATTTCTAACTCTGCCTCTGACTTTCGAATCCATTGTAATAAATTTTGATTTTGACCTTACTTTTCAATGTCTTAAAATGAATTTATGATTGACCCTGAAGATTGATTGAACAGCGATTACAAAATTCTGATCTGACTTTAGGTCAGAAATTGAAGTTAGTGCGATATCATAAGTATGTGACCTTGATAAAAAACAGTGATCCTCTATTCCTCAGAATAGACCAAGACCACGTCGCTTTAACTGTAGCTGTTTGATTTCAAAGAAAACATGGAAACAGGGAGTTGGAAGGGCACACGCCGTTCATACTAACAATTATTTCTTGAATGAACAATTACCCGTATAGCCACAGTTTGTCCTATCATTGTAGCCAAGTCAGCGGCATATATATCGTCTCCGATCGTAAGAAATGTCGAATCGGGAGGTACTAAACTCCCACCATAGTCAATAGTAAATGGACTTGAAGCATTGTTCAGTGGAATAAAAGCCATGAACATATTTCGTCCATTAACAATAATTTCGTTTGAAAACTGATAAGTTCTGCTGTTGGTTGAAAAGCAAATCTCCTTACGGTCCCAATATGACAGCTGCTCACTTCTTACAGTTGCAAATTCAGAAAAATCAAATTGTTCAGAATAAGTGTAAAATGAGAAAAACGATCCACCGGTGCTCTGAAATCCCGTTACCTGTTTAAACGTTCATACTTTAATTACAAAAATTTATCGAAATACGACTTTTACAAATAAACGCTGACAAGTTTTATAATATGTTAGTAAAAGCTAATTCAAAGTAGTCATTTTTTGCTTTGATACAGACATCTCATATGACAGCCGTTAACACATTCATTGAAGTGTACCGAACGAACTTTGCCCCCTTTATGTGTGAGCATGTAGTTTTGGGTAACGGAAATTGTCAGCTAGATATCTAAGACATTTTTTTCAGGTATCGTAGATGAAATTTCATAGGCCATTGGATTGAAACGCAGGGAGCAAAGAAAACATTTCTTACATAAGCGGAGTACGATAGTAAGCTCGGGCCTGAACGATTGAAACCTTATGGATCGGCGCAGTATCAAGCACGAAGCAAAAAACGACTAGCTGAGAAGAGAAAGTAAAAGGATGAGCGGAGCCTGTGCGAAAGCTTGAGACCAAGATATTTATAGAGCTGCGCGGTAATTCATCGAAATTCTCTAAAATCAGTGGAAACTTATTCCATAAACTGAAAGAGCCCACGACTTCTCCCACCTGTCTCTCTCTCTCCCTACTTTGTGCTATAGCAGTCTTGCTGCTGAAAGTACTATTTGTGACCCAGAAATAGTCCTGGTATCATGACGCCTAGGTAAAAAAGGTCGAGAGTTAAATATGTCGAGGTCTGAATTATGGGGATGAAATATATCGAAGACATCAAATATCAAGTGAATATCTATAAAGAGGTTAGAAATGTCAAAACTTCACAATTCAGCAAAACTAAGCAGAGCGATGCTGCTTGTTAATACCTCGCATTTACGGTATGCTGCGCGATATTCAACGGTACTGCCATATCGCGGCCAACAGAGCGGTTGACCTAGGAGAATAATGGGCAGTAACCGGAAATATGGCGTCATAATTAAATGAAGCGCGGCAAACGGTGAATGTGCGGCAGAGTGACCAGTATACAAGCATCCAACTGGCAGCAAAGGTATCATTGTCTTCGCCTTCATCACCTTCTCATCTACAGCTGCGCATAGTTTATCGCCATTTCAACGGCCAGAACCAGCTTTACGTTACTAGCCCTCAGTCTATTGGATTTATTCACATTTAATTGGGAGTTGCCGATTTTCTCTCTCAATTTCAACAGGTGCTTGTTTTACTATTGTTTTGCCTTCGCGTATAGGGCTTTTCTGTGGCTCCAGTTAGCTAACCTGCTCTAGTCTGCAGCTTCTCCGTGTATTTACTTTAACTCGGTTTTTTAAAATTATTCGAACAATCAAACAAAGCGACATTCTTTTTTTGAATGTTTGACTTACCCAGTCCACTCCGTCGCATGTTCTCCCGCAATAATGGTAGAAATTAGTCAAATATGTCGCAAAGACTGACTTGATGTCATTGACAGTCATATTAAGTTCGAGAATTTTAGGCACTGCGATATTCAACAATGCCGTGTATTCATCTCCTGTTTGATAGCGCAAATTGTTAAATGGATTTTCGCCGGATTCATGCAACATTTCCGCTTCGTACAGTATGGTAAGATATTTGTGTAATACAAACAGCGTTTCGGACGTTAAGCTGTCGTAACTGGTGATATTTAGAGGATCAACCGTAAAATTAAATTGACCATCTATGGTATTGTCAGTGAAGAATTGAAGAATTGCGTCGGAAAAAGGCGTGTCGCTATCGGAGCTGAGTGAGAAAATTTCAGTTGCATCAAACGGTATGCAAACAGTGATATTTGGCAATATATACTCGTTAACAATGGCCACATTCAAGTTGGTAAAAGTCGGGTTTCGGCGGTAGTCTTGGCACAGTTGTAGACAGTTTTGAACGGTTAGCCAGATACCGACGAAATAAACAATCGTCCAAAATAAGACTTTGGCTGCCCAGCATGCAATGGTAGAACATTTACGGTCACGGGGACCAATTTTGGCAGTATCTAATACCTTTTTCAGGCGATTGATTACTTGTTCTTTCATTGGAGTAACGTATGTCCGAACGCTTTGATAAACAGGCATGATGACAGTAACCTAAAGCAACAGCTATAGAGTTGCCACCGGCAGAAGTGAGCGCATAAATACCGCGTCCTACGACACTGAAAAAGCCGCCAGCTAGAATGATGCAAGTGAATATTCTTAGGGGAAGGGGCGGGCTCATCTCCCCATACACCTCTTTATTTTCGGTGTAAACTGGTGTCCACTTCTAAATTCGAGCTACGATAGAATTATCGTCTCGTCGCGGTACTTAATGTCGCAGATTAGCACTTGATATTATAATGACGCTGACCGATAAATGATCTGATATTCTGATAATTATTAGACAACGGAGATCCCACAGACGACTACTGGCTGCCATTCCTCAAGCTCTCAGTTCCTGTTCAGTAGCAGCGAACTTCGTGCTACCTAACTGAAGAAGCGAATAAGAGCTGGATATCGCGTTGACGAGCGTTGCCTATCACGGCAGCATATAAATGAGCTCGAAAGCGGCGTCGAAGGGTTTAATTGCATTTTTACTGTATGTTTAAAAAGGGCAATGTTAAATTTGTTTTAAGATTATCTACAGTCGACTTCGTCCATTGCGACACCACCCATAGCGACACATCATCCATAGCGACACTTGTCACCCGTTCCAATATAGTGTACTATGCTTTGTACAGGCATTTATACGGCTATAGCGTCTTGATTAGATATTGCGAACATCGATACATGTGCTGGACGCTAGATGTCTATGGACGAAAAAACCAGCAACGCACCCGGCGCTCAAATTGCTCAAACTTGACATACATACCATTTTTTGCAATGATCGACCGCGATGTCATATCGGATCCGAAAATCCCAACAGCAGATTAGAAAAGTACGCACGCGACCAACGCAAAGAGGCTGTCGTTGGGGAGAGATAAGGATTTAACGGCTGAGCTGTTTGAACGATCATACAGATGATCACCTTGAAACGAACCGCCGCGACGAGATCTTATCCAACGCCAGCCCGGCCGACCCGAAGCCGTACCACGGAAACAACCCCAAAAACTACCACACTGCGTTCATTTCCTTCCCTGTTCGTCGTCACTCTTGACACACTAACACAGTGCGATGCCCGTATCGATATAAAACGATACACAACCGCTCACTCTTGCTCTTTCATTTGTCTACCGTTATCCGTACCTGTGACGCGTACGGACGGCCATTAAAAACTGCAAGGGGTAAGAGCGCAAAGAGGAGGAATGCTAACGGCTTCAGTCGCCGCCGGCGCCCTCAGCGTCGTGGCCATAGCCATGACTTTGGTCGGCGTGCCGCTCATCTGGGACGAGGTCAACAACAGCTGGATGGAATTTGA
>NIUQ01000208.1:0-62691 GCA_002796945.1 Plectus sambesii | reverse complement strand
TGCCAAAGCAAAAGCTTTGGTCGCAGTTCTCATTAGCAGTTTCATTTTTAACCAGGAAATTGGAACATGATCTGCACGTCACTATTGTTTGCGTTTGGTTGCTCACTGTAGTATTTTCGGCAAACGAAAAATTCGACTCAGAAATCGCACTAACACTTGAGATAATGAGCGTCGGAATTGTAATCGAGAGGAGCATGTTGAGAAGAGTTGTTGTCAATAGTATGATCGCTGAAAAAGGTGACATGAGGCAGCTGCAATACCTTCCGACAGCCTGCAACGCATGAGTTGCGACGGCAACACGGCAAAAGGTAATTAAGTATGGCAATGTTACAGTTTTATACTTTTACTTCGAGTTGCTGAGAAAAAATTGTAAGATAGCCGGTACGCAAAAAGAGCGGTTCTATTGTGTGAATTAATTACAAATAAAATTATTTTTCAAGGAAGCAGGTTCAAATTTCTTAATCACGATAAGAAGGCTTCTACAGTGTGCTTTCACACTTTTATGTAAAAGAAGTGCTCCCACTGTTTCAAAATCAATTGAAAACTAAAAGAAAGGTTTCCAATTTCTTCCATTGGAATTTTGAATCTGATAAAAATGTGAAAATATTTATCAAGTTCAGCAGTTTTGAGTTCTGACACAGCCACTTTGCGCTTCTTTAGGGTACGCGATATGCACGCTTCCACAACCTTGGGGACTGCCCGCCTTACTTTTGCGACAACAAAGGATAGAACTACAAGGAAAAAGGGTCTCAAAGCGATATCGGATGCTATTGATTTCAACGATAAAATCGTGTCAATATTACAAGTAAAATTTCCGATAACTTCGACTCGCGACAAGCTGCTCGAAAGGTGTTGCAGCTGTTTTGAAGCAACTTAATGATCACTAAACACAGTCTAACCTATGGTCCAAATACAATGAACGCAGCGCAAAGGCGCCAATTAATCTTTCGGCGTCAAATGTGCAATTAGAAGTCAGAAATTAAGTTTCAACAAGCTATCTCGATTGATCGTGCGCTCAGTTCTCTTCAAAACAGGTGCTAAATAACTAAGATTATAGAAGAATCTGATCGCTAATGGCAACCGACTATGTCCAATTAATATTTGCTATATTTGTTTTGAATTACCATGGAAATATTTTAGATAACGTACAGTGTTGGCACGTATAACACTGACAACGCAAAATAACATATTGCGATGTAATTTACAAACAGCAAACTTATTCTACAAGAAAGAAATTATGATTCTGTAAAAGCTATCAGAGGACAAATTTCAAGTGCAGTATACTTTTACAGATGAACACGTTCTTTTATTTGAAATGGAGTCATAAACATCAATTTATGCTCCGTGAATAGCCAAGACAATCTGCGCAAGAAATATCATTGTAAAAACAGTCATGAAACCGTAATCACGAAAAAAGATCGATTCCGAGTGCTTCGAAACTGCCACATGAGTGCTACTGCTAATCGCTGACATTGTACTGCTCGTAACGTTGCTGTGAGTTGTACTACTCATAGTTGTAGTTAAGTTCTCCAAAGGGGTGGATGGAACGTTCGCAATAGAATCGACATCAATACTTCTCACCCCTTTGACCTCTTCTTGCTGATCGATATCTGCCAACTGAGCAGCGGTTACAAGCACAGCTTTTTTGGCCAGGTCGAACTTCAGTGTTGAAAAAATTTCGCCCTCGAAGTAATCATGAAGTCGACCCATAGAACGACTATTGCAGTTGTTGGAACCGCAGATGCACTCCGAATAAGACCCGTTATAGCGGCAGAAGCTGGGACCGTTACCGCCAAACTCGACGATTTTTATATTGTCTGTTACATTGATGCATCCCGTAAAATAATTTAATGTTTCCAGATTGAGCACTGAAAAATCGCAATACCCTGTTTAATCTTATTTTTGATTTCGGCGCGATTGTACTCTTTAACCTCTGTGGATTTAATTTCAATTAACAGTTCATGGAAGTCGCACCAGCAAAATATCTACTTTTTTCTTTAACGAAGCATTCATGAAAAGTATAAATAGGTTTCATTGATCATCACTGAATTCCATGAATTCTTCCTTAAAACACAGCTATATTTTGTTAGTGCGACTTCTATGAAATGACAATTGAAATTAAATTAACTGGCTATTGAGAGTAGTGCTACAACAAGCAAATATTAGCACAGACAATGAACGTCTGTTGAAAGTAAAGACGAATCCTCTAATAATTATAATATGCTGTTTTTATTATATGAAACCATCGAGTTGTTATACTGAAAACTGTAGCTGTCAAAACTTTTCGCCAGTTTCGACTCGAAAGCTCAAGAATTACTGCTCTGTTATTTGCGTAAATCACAAAGCTGTGTAGCTGATGTAGGAGCATTGAGGGTCCAAAAGCAAATAGCCTCATGATCGTCTACTCTCCTCTTTCCTCTCCATATCCCTAATGATTCTCTAAATCGTTAACTGCTCTTCTGATTAGCTTCTAGCATTTTATGAACACATATCTCAAGTCTTAAACAGGGATGCAATGAAATAACTGTAAGTTACTCACGTGCGAAGCAGTACATGCCAAAGCAATAGTTTTCTGTTTCAATACAGGTCTCGAAGGAAGTTTCGTTTCCAACCAGGAAATTGGAACATGAGTAGCAAGTGAACATTGCTTGTGCTTGGTTGCTCACTGTTGTATTTTCAGCAACCGAAATATTCGACTCAGAAACCGCACTAACACTTGAGATGCTCAGCGTCGAAATTGTAGTCAAGAAGAACATAGCGGAAAGAATCGTTCTCAAAAGGTTCAACGCTGAAAAAAGATTCAATTAGGTAGCTGCAGCAACCTCCGATGGACTGTACCGTACAAGTGGCGACCCCAACACGAGCAATAGTTGTTTGTATGATAATATTGAAGTTTTATACTGTTAGTAGTAACTGTAATGGAATATATTCAAAAAAAGAAAGTAAGTGTCCTAGCGTTGGTCCCGCTAAGTCGAAGGGTCCGCTTTTTGCTGGTGGGTATGAGCTCGCCATATGAATGCGATTGTAGAATAATCCGGTCGGCCGTCGCGTTCCTGACACTGGGATGTTGCCAATGCGGAAACTATGATAGCGACACAGAAAACTAGATTTCAATATCGATATAAAACAATATAATTATCAAAGAGCAAATAACGAAAACTTCGATAGTAAAATTTTCTAAAACAGCGATACGAGATAGGCTACTCGGAGAGTGTTGCAGCAATCTTAAAGCGCCTTAATAATTCCCGCGCGCCCTCGATATACTGATGGAAACAGGTGAAACGCGGCGCAAAGGCGGCATTAGATCTTTCGCCTTTTAAATGCACATCTAGAAGTCGAAAACGGAGTCAATCAATCTCGCTTGATTGTTAGCGATATTCCCTTTTGAACAGGTGAGATACACATATGGCAACAGAAACAATCGGATTGTCAATAGCAACCGACCTTACTTACTGAATCCCTGCTGTATTTGTTCTGTATTACCATGGAAATAGATTTGATAAAGTACAGTGGTGGCAAACAGAAGTTCAATAATTGAATGCGAAAGCATGCTCAACATTAATGATAAAAACAGTCACGGTTTACTGCAGCAACGAAATACAAAACTGATAACGTTACCCTGGCAAGTCTGTATAGGCAAAAGAACTTTTCGCGACGCAATTCATAAATAGTAAAATTATTCAATTGGAAAAGAAATTATCATTTTGAATAAGCAGCAAACCGTATGCGAAAGAACAAGAACACGACTAAAAATGCAAAAAGTACATGTGTGCTTCTTTTTTGAAAAGAAGCCTTACGTATTAATCTATGGTCCGTTCACAGCCAAGACAGTTTGCGCAAGCAATATCATTACAAACACAATCAACAACCCATAATCACGAGAAAACATCGATTCCGATTGCTTCGTAACAACCACAGTAGTGGTACTGATAGTCGCTGACACTGAAATATTTGTAGTGTTGCTGTGTGTTGTACTGCTCATAGCTGTAGTCATATTCTCCAGGCTGATATATATAGCGCTTGCATCCGTATCGACATCAACACTTCTCACCCCTTCGACCTCTTCTTGCTGATCAATATCTGCCAACTGAGCGGCGGTCACAAGAACAGCCTTTTTGACAAGATCGAACATTAGTGTTGATAAGATATTACCATCAGCGTAAGAAGCCATATTGCTCAGCATAAAACCATTGCATTTGTCGAAAATGCAGATGCACTCGGAATAAGATCCGTTCCAGCGGCAAACGCTGTTGAAGTCATCGGTAAACTCGACGATTTTTACATTTTCTGCTACATTGACACATCCCGAGAAAAAGTTGCCAAATTCTTCGCGCACTAAAAAATCGTAATAACGGCCTTATTCTTATTCTCGATTTTGACGAGATTGTACTCTCTAAATCCAGTTTACTGGATATCAATGAACAGTTCATGTAGGTCGCAATAGCATTATACAGCTTTTTTAAAGGAAGTGTTCATGGAAAGTTCAGTGGAGAACAAAGACACTTGTTTTTTAATGAAGTACTCATAAAATTTATGATAAAAGGGATATTTCGCTCGCGAGACTTTCATGAACTGGATTAAGAGAGGGTATTGTTACAGCAAGTTGCTACAATTTAGGTAGTACAAAATGTAAATATTAACGCAAACAGCGAAGGTCTGCTTAAAGTGAAGACATATGCTCTAAAAATAGTAATTAGTAATTTGAACTATATGACACCATCTAATTATATTTAAAACAATTGTAAGCTTTTAATATTCATCGCCCATTTGGATGGGAAAGTTCTAGAATTTTTCCCCGCATATTTCTGTTGCTCATGTGCCTGTATCGCTGAGGTAGGAGCATTAAGGATCCAAAGCAAACAGCCTTAGTATCGTCTTCTCTTCTCTTTCATCTTCAAATTCCTAGTGATTTTCAGCGATGTTTACTGCTCATCTAACAAGGTTTGGACGTTTTTCAATTATGCATTTTGAGTCTTACACAGGGGTGATATGAAAGAACTTCAAACCTCTCACCTACAAAGCAATGCGTGCCGAAGCAGAAGTTCTCTCTTTCCCAGCATGTTTCTACCGTAGTTTCGTTTTCGACCAGAAAATTGGAACATGAGTAGCAAGTGAGCATTTCTTGTGCTTGATTGCTCACTGTTACGTTTTCAGTTTCCGAAAAATTTGACTCAGAAACCGCCCGAACGCTTGCGATAGTTAGAGTGGAAATTGTAATTAAGAGAAACATATCAGAAAGAATCGTTGTCAAAAGTATCAACGCTGATAAAAAGGTGCTGTTAAACAGCTGCAACAACCTCTGACAGACTGCAAAGCACCAGTTGCGACGGCAATACCACAGTAAGTAATTACGTATGATTTTGCTGCAGTTTTATACTTTTACGACGAGTTGCTGAGAAAAAACTGCAATATAGCCGGCACACAAAAAGATCAATTCCAAAATGTAAATTAATTACAAAATGAAGTCTTTTCAAAGAAATAGGTTCATATTTCTTGAACATGGAAAGATGGGTTGTACAGAATGCTCTTCAAACTTTTATGTAGTATCGATGCTCACGCTACGCCTCCTCTAGGGTGCGCGATTCGTACTCTTCCACGACCCTTGGTATTATTCGCCTAACCGTTGCAAAAAAATAGTTAGAAACAAAGTAAAAAATGAATCTCAGTAATAATATTGGAGGAAATAAATAGTAAAGACCAAATCACGACAATATTAGTAGGGTAATGTCAAGCAGCAGTGACATCGCGACAGGCCACTCGGATGGTGTTGCAGCTACCTCGAAGCGCCTTATTATTTATTAAGCGCTGTCGATAGAGTGACGGAAATATGAAAAGCGCGGCGCAAAGGCGGTATTTGACCTCTCAGTGTTCAGTGAGCAACTGGGAGTCGAAAATTAAATTAGGAAATCTCAATTGAGCGTTAATTATATCCTCTCTAGAGCAGGTGAGACTTAATGATGGCTAAAGAAAAAATGAGGTCACTAATAGTAACCGATTTTGTCTAATGAATCCCAGTTCTATCTGTTCTGTATTACCCTGGAAACATTTTTGATAAAAAGCGGTGGTATCATTTTCAATACTGATAACGTTAACAGGGCATGTCTGTATTTGCAAAATAATATTTTGCGATGAAATTCACAAACTCTTTATTTATTCGATAGGAAATAACTATCATTCTGTGAAAGCAACAGCCCTTCAAAGAACGAATTTAAAGTGCAATAAAAATGTACAGATGTGTTCGCTATTGGGAAAGGAGTCATGCACATAAATCTACGCTTTGTTGATAGACAGTACAGTCTGCGCAAGCCACAACATAAAAAACACTGTAAGCAAGCCGTAATTACTAGGAGAGATCGAATTCGAATTCTTCGTGACAGGCACAGCGGTGGTACTGATAATCGCTGACACAGGAGTACTCGTTGCACTGCTCACAGTTGTAATTATATTCGCCAAAGTGGTGGATGGAACATTAGCGTCAGTCACCATAGCAGTACTTTTTGTCCCATTGACTTCTTCTTGCTGGTCGGGATTTACCAACTGAGCGGCGGTGACAAGCACAGCCTTCTTCGCAAGATCAAACTGGACTGCCGGTAAAATATCACCATTTGAGTAAGGAACAGTTTCACTCATAAGAGGATCATTGCATTTGTCAAAAATGCAGATGCACTCCGAATAAGACCCGTTATGGCGGCAAAAGCTGAGGCTGTCTTTGGCAAACTCGACGATTTTTACATTGTATGTTACATTGATGCATCCCGTAAAATAATTGTTTCGTTTCTCATCGCGCACTAAAAAAATTCGCAGTTATATCTTTAATCATATTCTTAATTTTGATGAGATGTTACTCTCTAAATATGGTTCGCTGGATTACAATGAACAGTCCATGGAAGTTGCACCAGCCAAGTTTGTTATTGTTTTTTTAATGTAGTGATCAGGGCGAGTATGATAAATTTCTCTGGTCTTCAATAAACTTTCCATGGACACTCCATTAAAAAAAAGAGACATTTTGCTGCTACAACTTCCATGAACTGTTCATTGCAATTCAACGATCAAGATTAAGGGACGAGATGTGACAACAAGTCAACATTAACAGAAACAATGAACGTTTGCTTAAAGTGAAGACGAATCCTCTAACAATTATAATTAGATATTGAATCTTACGAAACTACGGAATCATATTATAAAAAATATAAGATATTCAAATCCATTGCCCATTTTAACTCGAAAGTTCTTGAATTAATGTAGTAATTTTTTCGCTAATATGGCGATGTCTCTAATATAGGAGCATTGAGGATCTAAAGCCAATAGCATAGTATCATCAACTGCTTTCACTGCTCGTCATATTTTTATGATTCTCTGTAACTTTTACTGCTCTTCTGACACGCTTTTGATGTTTACTAAAGACGCACTTTAAAACTTTAACAGTGGGGAAATGAAATAGCTTTAAGCCACTTACGAGCGAAGCAATGCGTGCCGAAGCAATAGTTGTTTCTTGCGAAGCAGGGCTCGAACGCAGTTTCATTTTCAGCAGGGAAATTGGAACATGATTTGCAAGTGAGCAATGCTTTTGTTTGGTTGCTCACTGTTGTATTTTCAGCAACCGAGATGTTCGACTCAGAAATCACACTAAAAGTTGAGATAACAAGCGTTGAAATTGTAACCAAGTAGAGCATGTTGAGAAGAGTTGTTGTTAATGAACGCTGAAAAAGATGACATGAGGCAGCTGCAACACCTTCCGACAGGCTTCAACGCACGAGTTGCGACGGCAACATGACAAAAAGTGATTTCGCATGGTAGCATTGCAGTTTTATACTTTTACAACGAGCTGCTGAGAAAATATTCCGAAATAAAGCAGGCGCGTTAGAAAATCAATTTAATAACATGAGCTAACAGCAAAAAAGTATTGATTTAATGAAAGTATACACAGTTCTTAAACATGACAAGAAGCCTTATGCTGTATATTTTTCACACGTTTATGTAATATACGTGCTTCCGCTGTTTCTAATAAAGTAAGAACTAAACTGAAGGTTCACAATTTATTTAATTGAAAGCCTGAACCTGACAAAAATGATAATGCACTTATTCAATTCAGCATCTTCGAGTTCTTCGCCTTCTCTAGGGTATGAGATCAGCACGCTTCCAAACCCTGGGGAATACCGGCCTGACTGTTGCTACAACTAAACATCAAACTACATCGAAAAGCGTACCTCAATATAGATATTTGGGGATACAAATAGAAAAGAACATATCATGACACTATTAGTATGGAAAATTCAAACAACTTCGATATCGCGACAGGCTATAGGGATGGTGCTGCAACTCTCCTTAAGCGCCCTATTAATCACCGCGCCCGCTATCGATTCACTGATGGAAACATAAACAGCGCAGCGCAAAAGCGCTACTTTATCTTTCGGCCATAAATGCGCAATTAGGAGTCGAAAAGTAGGTTTCAGCAAGCTATCTCGATTGATCCTCAGCGACATTCCCTTTAGAACAGGTGCTAAATAATTATCGTCAAAGAAAAATTTGGTCGCTAACAGCAACCGACTTTATCTGATGAATTCCTGATTGATTTGTTCACTGTTACCATGGAAATAGTTTAGATAAAGTGCAGCAGTGGCATGTATAACAGTGATAACGTTAACAAGGCAGGTCTGTATAGACAAAAGAACATTTTGCGACACAATTTATAGACAAAAAGTTCATTCAATAGGAAAGATATAATGCTTCCGTGAATGCAGCAGACCGTCAGAGAACGAATAAGGAGTGCAATAAAAATGCACAGATGTACGTGTTATTTGAAAAGGAGTCATACACATGAATCTATTCAATGTTGATAGTAAGAACAATCTGCGCAAGCAACATCATTACAAGCGCTGTTAACAAGCTGTAATCACGAGAAGAGATCGAATTCGAATTCTTCGTGACAGCCACTGCGGTGCTACTGATAATCGCTGATACTGGAATACTCGTAGCATTGCTGTGAGTTGTACTGCTCATAGTTGTAGTTAAATTCTAAACAATGGTAGATAAAACGTTCGCATTCGTATCGATATCAAAACTTCTCACCCCTTTAACCTCTACTTGCTGTTCTATATTAGCCAATTGAGCGACGGTCACAAGCACAGCCTTTTTGGCCAGATCAAACTGGACTGTCGGTAGAATATCGCCATTAAAGAAAGAAGTAGATCGACCCATAACAGGACTATTGCATTTGTCGGAACCGCAGATGCACTCCGAATAAGATCCATTATCGCGGCAAAAGCTGTTGTAGTCTTCGGCAAACTTGACGACTTTTACATTCTCAGTTACATTGATACATCCCGTAAAATATTTCAGTTTTGCACTATCCAGCACTAAAAAATTCCTAATAGTGTCTTTAGTCGTATTCTCGGCATTGGCAAGAGGGTGTCCTTTAAGTTTCGTTCAATGATTTTAAGGTACAGTTCACAGAAGTCGCACTAACAAAATATCGCATTGCATTTTTTATGAAGTGTTTATGAAAAGTATGATACGTTTCATTGAGCTTTCCATGAATTCTTTCATAAAAAACAAAGAGATGTTTCGCTGGTGCAACTTTTATGAACTGGTCATTAATATTAAAACAACTAAATTAAGAGAGTAGGTGCTACAACAAGCAAATATTAGCACAAACAATGTACGTTTACTTTAAATAAAGACGAGTCATCCTACAATAATAATAATTAGCTATTTGAATTACATGAAACCGTCGATTTGTATTTGCTCATATGGCTGCATCGCTGATGTAGAGCATTAAGGATCCTAAGTAAACAGCCTCATATCACCTACTCTTCTCTTTAATCTTCAAATTCATAATAATTCTCAGTGAAGTTTACTGCTCATCTAACAAGCTTTTGACGTTTTCCAAAGACTTACTTTAAGTCTTAAAGTGAGGCGAAATGAAGGAACTTCAAGTCTCTCACCTACGAAGCAATACGTGCCGAAGCAGAAGTTATCCCTTCCGTAGCAGGTCTCGAAAGCAGTTTCGTTTTCAACCAGGAAATTGGAACATGATAAGCAAGTGAGTATTTTTTGTGTACGGTTGCTCACTGTTTCATTTTCAGCAACAGGAAAATTCGTCTCAGAAATTGCAGTAACGCTTGAGATAATTAGCGTCGAAATTGTAATTAAGAGGAACATATCAGAAAGAATCGTCATCAAAAGTATCAGCGCTTAAAAAAGTGGTATTAGACAGTTGCAACAGCGTCCAATGCGCTGCTCCATGAAATAAAATTTTCAGAAGCTATCTTGCAGTTTTTATTACTATCATCAGTTGTGGAAAAAATTACAAAAAACTGGCGCGAAAAGCGATCACGTTCAAAATTTAAACTAATTACTAATTGAAGACTTTTCAAAAATAAACTTGTAACCTTAACAAAACCTGACGACTAGTGCAGTATTCTTTTGCGTTTAGATGAGATATAAGTGCTTCCGCTATTTGTAACTTGAGTAAGAATTAAAAAGACTAATCTCATTTTATTTCGTTTAAGATTTGGATTCTTGTAATAATTATGAATAAGCTCATTCAGTTCACTTTCTTCAACTTTTAACACAGCCTATCTGTGCTTCCTTAAGGATTCGCGAATCGCACATCTCCATAACTTTGAGAAGAGAAGTACCTGCCTTAATGTTCCTACAACCAAATAGCTCTAACTAAACAGAGAAGCAGATCTCAATTTCAATGTAGGAAGATCAAAATATAGAAGATCAAATCAAGATAATATTTGTTATAAAATTTCAGATAGCATCGACATCGCGACAGGTTACTCGGGAGTTGCTGCAACGAGCTTGAAGCGCCGTTATAATTACTTCACGCTGTCGATATAGCGACGGAAATATAAAAAGTGCGGCGCAAAGGTTAGATTAATCAATTTTAAATGTGCAACTGGAAGTCTGAATTGAGTTTCAGCAAGCAATCTCCATTGATTGTGAGTCCAATTCTCTTTGGAACAGGTGAAAACTAATATTGGTTAAAGAAGAGTCGCTTATAGCAACCGACTTTGCCTAATGTATCTCTTCTATATTTGTTCTGTGTTGCCAAGGAAGTATTTTAGATAACGGACAGTGGTGGCATCTAGAAAACTGATAACGTTAATAAGACATGCCTGTATAAGCAAAAGAACGTTTCGCAAAACTATTCACAAACAGCAGTTTTAATCAGCAGGAGAGAAATTACGATTCTGAAGAAGCATAAACCATCAGGGACCGAAGAAAAAATGAAACAAAAATCCACAGGTCCCCTTTTGAAAAGGAGTCATAGACATGAATCTACGCTCCGTTAACAGCCAAGATAGTGTGCGTTAACCACATCATTACTGACACAGTCAACAAGCCGTAATCACGAGAAAAGATCGATTCCGAGTGCTTCGTAACAGCAACAGCAGTGGTACTGATAATCGCTGACACTGGCGTACTCGTAGCGTTGCTGTAAGTTGTACTGCTTACAGTTGTAGTTAAATCCTAAACACTGGTAGATAAAACGTTCGCATTCGTATCGGCATCAACACTTCTCACCCCTTTAACCTCTCCTTGCTGATCGATATCTGCCAACTGAGCGGCGTTTACAAGCACAGCCTTTTTGACAAGATCGAACTTGAGTGTTGAAAAAATATTACCATCTGCGTAAGAAGCAGTACGGCATATAGTCCAGATATTGCAATTGTTGGTCATGCAGATGCACTCCGTGTACGGCCAGGTTTGGCGGCAAGTGCTGTTGTTATTTTCGGTAAACTCGACAATTTTTACGTTGTCTGTTACATTAATACATCCCGTAAAATAGTCGACTGTTATCTGATCGAGCACTGAAAAATTCGCAATAGCGTCTTTAGTCTTATTCTTGATTTTGGCAAGATGGTTTTCTATAAAACACGTTCATTGAATTTCAACGAACTGTTCATGGAAGTCACACCAGCAAAATATCTGTGTGTTTTTAAATGAATTGTCCATGAAAAGTATGATAAGTTTCATTGAACTCTCCATGAACACTTCCTTTAAAAAACAAAGATATATTTTGCAGGTGCGACTTCTACGAGATGATCATTGAAGTTCAATCAACTGGATTTAGAGAATAGATGTTAGAGCAAACAAATATTAACATGAACAATGGACGTCTGCTTACAGTGACGACGAGTCAACTAATCGACGTCCATAATAATTCTCTACGATGTTGGCTGCTCTTCTCACAAGCTTTTGACGTTTTAAAGTACAATTCAAGTCTTAAACAATGGTGAAATGAAAGAGCTGTTGGTCACTCACCTGCAAAGCAGTACTCGCCGTAACAAAAGCTTTCTTCACAGTTCTTGATAGCAGTTTCGTTTCCAATCAGGAAATTGGAGCATGAGTGGCAAGTGAGTATTTCTCGTGTTTGGTTGCTCACTTTTGTATATTCAGCAACTGAAGAATTCACCTCAGAAGTTGCACTAACACTTGAGATAATGAACGTCGAAATTGTAATCAAGAGGAACATATCGGAAGAAATCGTCGTCAAACGTATCAAAGCTGAAAAATGTGCTATTGAGCAGCTGTAACACCTTTCGATAGGACGCACTGCGACAGTAGCGAGGGCAGAACGATAAATCGAATATTTTCAATGTTATAACTACAGTAGTTTACTGTGAGCTACTGTGGAAAATATTCACAAAAAACCGGCGCGAAAAACAATCACTTTCGAAATGCGAACTAATTGCAAAATTGAGAATTTAAAAAGTATTCTCATAACCTAAACATAATATGATGACTATTATAGTATTCTCTTACGATCATATTATCATGTGATAAAAGTGCTCCCGCTATTTTTTACATGAATAAGAATTGAGAAGACTATTCACAATTTGTTCATTTGAAATCCAGAGCCTTACATACTACAAAATATACTTGTTCAATTAATTTTTTTTTCAAATATTCAAACAGGCAGTTTACGCCTCCTCTCGAGCACGCCTTTCGCTCGCTTCTACAATCCGAGAGTGAACCCGCCTTACTGTTGCTATAACTAAATATTGAACTAAATAGAAATACGAAGCTCAGTTTCAAGGTTGGAGGATAAATATATCAACGATAATAAGACATGTGAAATTTCTGATAGCGTCGACTCGTGACAGACTGCTTGGAAGGTGTTGCAGCTAGAGTCAATTGCATTTATTACTTCCGTCAAGGGTCGGCTTAAGACCGACGTTGTAAACACAGTTGACAGTATCTCGAACCGCCATAATAAATACAACACGCTGTTGATTAAGTGATGGAAACAGGAAAAGAGCAGCGCAAAGGCGCAACCTATGCTTTCGGCCTTGAATGAGCAATTAGGAGTCGGATATTAAGTTTCAACAAGCAATCTCGATTGATCGTGAGCTCTATTCCCTTTAGAACAGGTGAGAAACAGTTATAGCTAAAGAAAAAATCGGATCGCTAACAGCAACCGACTTTATCTGATGACTTCCTGATAGATTTCTTCACTATTACCATGGAAATAGTTTAGATAAAGTGCAGCGGTGGCACGTACAATACTGATAACGTTATTAAGGTATGTCGTATAAGCAAAATAACTTTTTACGATGCAATTCACAAACAGTAAACTTACTCGATTGAAAAGAAATTATGATTCTATAAAAGCAGCAGACCATCAGAGAACGAATCAATAGTGCAATAAAAATCCACAGATATGTACGTTCCTTTATTTAAAGAGTCATACACATGAATCTATTCAATGTTGATAGCCAGAACAGTCTGCGAACACAATATCATTACAGACACAGTCAACAAGCCATAATCAGGAGAAGAGATCGATTCCGAGTGCTTCGTAACAGCCACAGCAGTGGAACTGATACTCGCTGCTGACACTGGAATACTCGAGGCGTTGCTGTGAGTTGTACTGCTCATAGTTGTAGTTGTATTCTCCGAAAGGGTAGATAAAGCGCTTGCGTCCGTATCGACACCAATACTTCTGACCCCTTCGACCTCTTCTTGTTGATCGATATCTGCCAACTGAGCGGCGGTAACAAGCACAGCCTTTTTGGCCAGATCGAACTTGATTGTTGATAAAATATTGCCCTCGAAGTAAGAAGCCATCTGACCCATTCTACGATAATTGCATTTGTCGATAGTGCAGATGCACTCCGAAACCAACCCCGTTCTGCGGCAAAGGGCGCTTCCGCCGTTGAAAAACTCCAGTATGGTTACGTTGTCTGTTACATTGATACATCCCGTAAAATATTTCAATGGTACATCAACCGCCACTAAAAAATAATTCATAAAAGCATCTACAGTTTGCTTCTTGATTTTTGCGAGACGCTATTTTCTAAACCCAGTCGGGTGAATTTCTAGGAACATTAAATGAAAGTCGCGTCAGCAGAGTATCTCATTGTTTATTTGATCAAATGTTAATTGAAAGTTCAATGGAGACCAATGAACTCTATCATACTTTCCATGTACACGTGATCTAACACAATTCGATACTCTACTGATGCAACTTCAGTGAACTGTTCATAAAATTTCAACGAACGAGATTTGGAGAGTAGATGGTACAACAAGCAAAAATTAGCACAAACAAAGAATTTTAGATCAGAGTGAAAACAAGTTTCCTAGCGATAAATACATGGACTAGCAATTTGAATAATTTTAAACCATTGAATTGCTTTACAAAACAACTGTAAGCTGTTCAAGTTCATAGCCAATTTCGACGAGAGTGTTCAAGAATTTTTGCTCTATAACTTATACCGTTCGTATGACTGTTTTTAGCTGCCGTAAGAGCAATGAGGGTCCAAAGCATACAGCCTCAGCATCATCTACTCTTCTCTTTCATCTCCCTATCCCAAGTGACTATGAACGAAGTTTGCTCCTTTTCTGATAAGCTTTCAAAATATTCCAAAGTCGCATTTTGAGTATTCATTAACGGAAAAATATAAGAACTGCAAATCACTTACGTGCAAAGCAATGCGTGCCGAAGCAATAGTTTTCTCTTTCATCACAGGTCTCGAAAGCAGTTTCGTTTTCAACCAGAAAGTTTGAACATGAGTGGCAAGTGAGGATTTTTTGTGTTCGGCTGCTCACTGTTGTATTTTCAGCAACCGTAAAATTCGACTCAGTAATCGCACAAACGCTAAAGATAACGAGCGTAGAAACTGTAATCAGGAGAAGCATGTTGAGAAGAGTTGTTGTCAAAAGTATCAACGCTGAATAAAGGTGTTATTAATCAGCTGCAGCACCGTTCGACAGGTTGCAATGCACGAGTTGCAACGGCACGATGGAAGAAAGATTTCCCTGTGGCATTAGTGCAGTTTTATACTTTAAATGTGAGCTGTTATGAAAAACAAGCAAAAAATGGGCGCATAAGGAAATTAATTCCATAACGTGAACTTATGATAAACAAACTTTTTTAAAGGAAAATATTCACAATTAAACAGGACAAGATGACATGTACTGTATGTTTTTCATACTTTTTCTAATAAAGATGCTCCCACTGTATCATATTCCAGTGAGAACTAATTTGGAGGTTCAAAATTTAGTTCATTTGAAATTCAGAACATGTTGAAAATTTGAATATAAATCTTCAATTTACGGCCTTCAGTTTCTTGCATAACCAGTTCACGCCTCTAAGGTATGAGATTAGCACGCTTCCACATCCTGGGGACAACCCGCCTTACACTTACGACAAGAAAGCATCGAATTAAATAGTTATAGGAATTTCGATAAAAATATCAAAGGCAATATTAGTAACGAAATTTTTGATTCCACCGACTCGCTGCAGATTGCTTGGAACGTGCTGCAGCTAGACTCGATTGCTTTCATAAGGTTAGTCAAGGGACCGACTGGAGACCGACGTTACAAACACAGTTGACTGAATCTTGAAGCACCTTAATAAACACAAAACGTTGTCGATAAAGTGATGGAAATATTAAGAGAGCAGCCCAAAGGCGCTACTTATGCTTTAGGCTTCTAATGAGCAATTAGGAGTTCTAAATTAAGCTTCAACAAGCAATCTCGATTGATCGTCAGCTACATTCCCTTAAGAGCAGGTGCTAAATAATTATGATTAAAGAAGAATCTGATCACTTATAGCAACCGACTATGTCTAATGAATTTCCAGCTGTATTAGTTCTGTATTACCATGGAAATATTTTAGATCTAGTGCAGTGGTGGCATGTATAACGCTGATAACGATAACAATCTCTTTATTGGCAAAAGAACTTTTTGCGATGCAGTTCACAGACAGTTAACTTATTCGATTGAAACGAAATTATTATTCTGGGAAAGCAGCAAACCATCAGAGAACGATTCAAAAGTGCAATAAACATCCACAGATGTGCATGTTATTTGAAAAGGAGTCATACACACGAATCTATTCAATGTTGACAGTAAGAACAATCTGCGCAAGCAACATCATTACAAGCGCTGTCAACAAGCTGTAATTACTAGGAGAGATCGAATTCGAATTCTTCGTAACAGCCAGAGCTGTGGTACTGATAATCGCAGACAATGGAGTAGTCGTAGCGTTGCTGTGAGTTGTATTGCTCACCGCTCCAATGAGATTCTCCAAAGGAGTGGTCACCCCATCATTCACTTTGTGCTCATCGATATTCGCCAAATGAGCGGCGGTGACGAGCACAGCCTTTTTGGCCAGATCGAACTGGACTGTCGGTAAAATATCGCCATCGAAGAAAGAAGTTAATTGACTCATGAAACGACCATTACATTTGTCGTAAATGCAGATGCACTCTGAACAAGACCCGTTATAGCGGCAGATGCTGTTGAAGTCTTCGGTAAACTCGGCGATTTTTACGTTGTCTGCTACATTGATGCATCCAGTAAAATATCGAGATGTTTCCTCATCGAGCACTAAAAATTCGTTTTAACCTCTGCTTAAAGTAAAGATGAATTCTCAAGTAATATTAATTAGCGGTTTTAATAATATGAAACCATCAAACTGCAATACAGATATCAGTTAGCTGTTGAAATCAACATCCAGTTTTGACTTGAGAATTCCAGAACTTTATTTTTGTAATATTTGATGCACACATGACTGTATCGCTGCCTAAGGAGCGGTAAGGATTTCAAGCCTAGAGGTTCAGGACTGCTTACTCTTCTCTTTCCTTTCTTTAAGCTGAATGATTCGCTTGCACAACTGCTGCTCTTCTGATAAGCTTTTGACGTTTTTTGAAGACGTTCTTTAACTTTTAAACAGTGGCTAAATGAAACAACTGTAAATCACTTACCAGCGAAGCAGTGGGTGCCAAAGCAAAAGTTATCCCTTTCGTCGCAGGTCGCGAACGAAGTTTCGTTTCCAACCAGGAAATTGGAACATGAGTAGCAAGTGAGCATTGCTTGTGTTAGGTTGCTCACTGTTGTATTTTCAGCAACCGAGATGTTCGACTCAGAAAATGCACTAATGCTTGAAATAATTAGCGTCGAAATTGTGATCAAGAAGAGCATGTTGAGAAGAGTTGCTGTCAATGGATTGAACACTGAAAAATGTGACATGAGGCAGCTGCAACAACCTTCGATGGGCTGCAATGCGAGAGTGGCAACCACAATAAGATAAATAAATTGTTTTCAAATGGTATAACTGCACTTTTTTACTATGGGCTACTATGCAAAAAGTTAACAAAACAGTGGCAAAAAACGATCACCTTAAAATGGAAACTAATTGCAAAGTGAAGATTTTAAAAAATATTGTCATAATTTAGACATAACAGTACATTATTCTTTTACCATCACCTTTTCATGTGATACAAGCTCTCCCGCTATTTCTAACTCGAATGAGGTTGAAAAGACTATTAATTTTTATAGTTTGAAATTCAGAACCTGATGTACATTTGAATATAATTATTCAATTCAAAGCCTGAAGCTCAGTTACAATGTCGGAGGAAAATAATATCAAAGACAAAATTAGTATAGGAATTTTTGATTCCACCGACTCGATACAGATTGCTTAGAACGTGCTGCAGCATGAGCCAACTGCTTTTATTATTAAGTCGGTCAAGGAACCGGTTATAGATTGGTGTTAAAAAACCATCGTATTAAGACCGACGTTATAAACACAGTTGACTGTATCTTGAAACGCCATAATAAATACAACGCGCTGTTGATTAAGTGATGGAAATATGAAAAGAGCAGCGCAAAGGATATAATTGATTTTTCGGTTTAAATGCGCAGCTAGGAGTCGAGATTTAAGCGAAGCTATCTTGATTGAGCGTTAATTATATTTCCATCAGTGCAGGTGATAACTAATGATGGCTAAGGAAAAATCAGGTCACTAATAGCAACCAATCTTTGTCTAATGAATCCATGCTCTCTTTGCTCTGTGTTAGGATAAAAATATATTCGATAACGGACAGTGGTGACATTTGCAAAACTGATACCGTTAACAAGGTAAGTCTCTATAAGCAAAAGAATTTTTTGCGATGCAATTCACAAGTAACAATTTTAGTGGATAGGAAAGAAATTAACACTCTGTGGTAGCAGCAAACCATCACAGAACGAATTTAACATGCGAGTAAAAATCCACAGATGTACATGTTATTTGAAAAGGAGTTGTACACATGATTCTAAGCTATGTTGATAGCCAGGACAGTCTGCGGAAGCCACATCATTACATACACAATGAACAAGCCGTTATTTCTAAAAGACCTCGATTCCGCGTGCTTCGAAACAGCTTCAGCAGTGAAGCTGAAAGTTACCGGCGTCAAAGTACTCGTAGTGCTAGTATAAGTTGTATTGCTTATAGCTGCAGCGAAATTCTCCAAAGTGGTGGATAAAATGAGGATATCCATATCGGCCTCTATGCTCCTGGCCCCTTTGACCACTTCTTGTTGATCGAAGTCCGTCAACTGAGCGGCGGTCACAAGCACAGCCTTTTTGGCCAGATCGAACTTCACTGTCGGTAAAATATCGCCATCAAAGTTCAAATATCCTCCTCGACCTATCATACGAGGATTGCATTTGTTTAAAATGCAGATGCACTCCAAATACGATCCGTTTTGGCTGCACAGGCCTTCGTTGTTGCCAATTTCAGCAATTTTTCCGCTGTCTGTCGTATTTACACATCCGGTATAATATTTTTTTAGTTCAAAATCGGACACTAAAAATCGGCAGTTACGACTCATAACTTATTCTTGTTTACGGCGAGATGGTAGATGTTACTACAAATAAGTGTTAACACAAATTAATGAATGCGTGGATCGAAGACGAGACAAATAGTGAATAGATCGTTGACTCATGCGATACCATGCGTAGGTATACATATTTTTGCAGCGATAATCACCAGGATAACCTTCCAGTATAATATCTTAAAGAGTGGCAAAATGAAAGAACTGTTAGTCACTGACGTGTGAAGCAATGCGTGCCGAAGCAATAGTTATTCCGTTCGGAGCAGGTCTCGAACGCAGTTTCGTTTTCAACCAAAAAATTTGAGCATGAGTAGCAAGTGAGCAATGCTTGTGTTTGGTTGCTCACTGTTGTATTTTCAGCAACCGAAAAATTAGACTCAGAAACAGAAATAACGCTTGAGACGATTATTGTCAAAATTGTAATCAAGAAGAGCATGTTGAGAAGAGTTGTTGTTAATGAACGCTGAAAAAGGTGACATGTGGCAGCTACAACACTTTCCGACAGGCTGCAACGCACGAGTTGCGACGGTAACACGGCAAAAGGTAATTTCGCATGGTATCATTGCTGTTTTATACTCTTACTACAATCTTCTATGAATATTATTTCGCAAAAGAGTCGTCACGATAAAAAATCCTTTTCAAAATGTTAACTGTTAACAAATTAGAGTTTTTTAAATTTTCTCATAGTGTAAATATAAAATGATGACCAGAACAGTATTCTTTTAAGATCATACTTACATTTGATATAAGTAGTCCAGCTATTTGTAACTCAAGTAGGATTTTAAAAAATGACTATGCTTAATTTCTTTCGTTGAAAATCAGAATCTCGTATGAACGTTAACAGGCTCATTCAGTTAAGCATCTTCAAGTTTTCACACAGCCAATTTGCACCTTCTCATGGATTCGCGATACACACGATTCTACTACTTTAGGAGAGGGAGTACCCGCCTTCCCGTGGTTACAGTAGAAAATCGAACTACTGTATTTCTTCCAATAAACGTCCTCCCTCAAACTTACGCCCCCCCCCCTCAAATATAAATGAAACCTAAATTGAAATAATAAACACCCTAGGCGTTTACTGTAATAAATACGGTGTATCGAATATCGGATCTCACTATCGATATCAGATGATGTATATATCAAAGACCAAATAATGACAAACTTAGTATTGAAAGTTCAAACTACATCGACACCTCTACAGACCATTCGGAGCATGTTGCTGCTATCTTGAAACCTTTTAATAATCACTATACGCTGTCGATATTTAATGAAATCATAGGGAGCGCGGCGCAGAGGCTCTGTTTGATCTTTCAGCTTTAGATGCGCAGCTGAGGAACGATAATTAAGGTTCAATAAGCAATCTCGATTGATTCTAAGTATTATTCTCTTTGGAACAGGTGATAAACAATTATGGCTAAAGAAAAATCTGATCGCCTATAGCAACCGACTTTGTCTAATGAATCTCTGCTGTATTTGTTCTGCATTAGTATGAAAATATTTTATGTAACGCACGGTGGTGGCATATACAAGTTCAACAAGTGCATAATAAAGCATGGTCATCATCAATAATAAAAACAGTGACGGTTTGCTGCGGCAAGAAAATACAGAACTGATAACGTTACCCTGGCAAGTCTGTAAAAGCAAACGAACTTTTCGCGCCTCAATTCACAAATAGTACATTTACTAGATAGGGTAGTGCTTATCATTCTGTACAAGCAGCAAACCATCTGAGCACGAATCAAACACGCTTTTATGAGCGCCAATATGCAACAATCGGATCATTAAACTTCTTCTTCAAGCAGCGTTTTGAAGTGCTCTTCGACGCGTTTTCCGCCGTTCCAGGTGGCGGGGAAGAAACGAAATCGTGGTCGGCCGCGTTTATCGATAAGGAATTTCTCGAAATTCCAGACGACATCGTTCGTCTTGATGGGATCGTAAAACAGCTCTTCTCGCTTTCCGATTTTCTGCGATGTCGGTGGGCATGTGTCCTGCAAACTTCTTTTTATACCCGTGGAATCCAGCAGTAAATTCCAGTTAACTGCCTTTTCATTCAGTTCTTTACTAAATCACTTCATGTGATGTCCTTTTTAAACTCGTTTTCGATAGGTTTTTGAGCTATTTTCAATCAAAACTTTAAAATATCACCTGAAGTGAATTTCGGCTCTCAATGTAAAGAATAAAGCGCTAGCATTAGGGAAATTTGAGGAACAAACGATACGTGGTGCGAAATTTTTTCGACTCTTTAGTGCTCAAAGATCTCAAAGACAGAGTAAAATGAACTTCAAGTAATTTCGGATGTCGTTTACTATACTCTGGCTAGGTAAAAGCATATGAAAACTTATAGTAGCATCTCTTTTGTATTGTGTAAGCGATAACTTTCTTGAGCTAACAAAATAAATAGCAAAATAGTTAAAAGCAATGTGATTACCTTGAGGAACGCATACATGGGATGCTCTTTTTCTCCATTGACTTCGAGTTTTCCGTAGATGTGAACGTTCTCGCTTGGCTCCCAACCATGACCAGGCCGCACGTACTTCAATCCGTTGAGAATCTCATGGTTCTTGCCAGGTTCTTGCAGCTCGAACTGATTGCACGGGAAGGCCAGCAACTGCACTCCCGGATTGCGCTCGAGCAGTCCGTTGAAGTGTTTGTACTGCTCCGTGTAGTCTGAAAAATATAGATACGTTAGGAAATTAGTTCTAATCTTTTACGTTTCTGCCGCAACTTACCGCAAAAAGTGGCGACGTTCACGATTAAGAGGACCTTTCCGCGGTACTTGGTCAGATTTTGACGCTCGCCCGTTAGAGTCTCAACTTCAAATCCGTAAACGTTATCTTCAGTTGGATAACACTTTGAATATCGTTTTTCGTCGTCGTCACGTTTCGGATTGGGCGTCGCCGGAAGCAGGCTGACGCCCAATGTGCCAGCCACAAAAGCGCACAGGAGCAGATTTCGAAGCATTTTTTGATTATTAGCACAGCTTTTCAAGTCTGCAACGAGGACACAGTCATTAGAGCAGCAATCACTGCTTAGAAGTCACTCTTGCTGGTAGCATTTATGTTAATAATCCCACAAGGCCCAACGATTAGTTTAACAGAATTTCGCACTGGTTTTTGGACTCTAGTCCACAAAATATGATAAGAGAATGCAGTTTTTTACTGTCTCCCCTGAAAACTGATTCTATCCCTTTCCTTCCCCCACGCCGATTTTCAGCATTTGCCTGCGCGCCTGGACAAAACTATAGTCATTTTCGTTTCTTATATCACACAAATATGGAAACATATTCATATTTATGGACGCGAACGATCGCTGTCGTTATAGGATTTGCGATAGTTTCTCTCAGTCAGTAAGGCGACTGCTTTAAAAGGGCCTTCCGAAACTAGTTTCTGCCCCATTTTGAGCACAACATGCCATCGCTGTACTCGAAACGCAACAACATGTTTTCTATCTTCGTACGATCGTGATGACATAAGTAATCGAATAGGGCGTAGGAGCGTGCCTTTCGCGCTGGTTGGGCGAATATTTCCTGAGTTTGCGAAACTCTGACCGGTTGACTGTTTAACGTCGATGGACGCATGACGTCACTCTGACAACTTATTTTCTAAATAACCTTTCTACTGTCAAACTGTGATCAGTGATCAAAGTCGCCACAAACAAATCACTCAACCTTATAGCGATGTACAGAGGGGTTTTTACAGGGGTGAAAGAAATACTGTGTTGACGACATGCAACAACGAACCAGAATACCAGTCTTATCTTATCAGCGCATACCATCCTTTCCGCGACAGTAATACGCGAATGATTTATGATAATGACCAAAAAGGTATCACAATCATAGCTTAATAATACTGCGAAAACCATTCTGTAGTATTGAATATGTTTGCATTTAAGAGGTTTCAAAGATGAATAAAACAAGGTAGAATAAGCTGAATTCATTGTTTCATGAATGAAATTTGTGAATAATTTATCTGCAGTGCTAAGCCGCGCATGTTAACATTTCTTTTCGGCGCTGAATACAGTGATGCACTTGATTTCTTGTTTGCATCACACAGAGTCTGTAACCCATTCAAGGTAGTTCTGTTTTGATATAAACTTTTACAACGCTGGTCGAACGACAAAGACCCTCTGTTCCATGTTGGGACGGCAAGATATTTCTATTCAGTTTACTCTTTGACTCATTTTAGCACATCTGAATCCACTCATGCAAAATTACTGGACAAAGCCTTTGACATCATACAGGTAAACACCTATTTCGAGCAGAAAACACTTGACCGGACCTGGAAAATATTTTTGGCTGACGATTGTTGACCGACCAACCTTTCCATGCGATATCGTACTCGCTTTTGCATTCTTCTGTAAAGCCTACAAAATTTTAAGATTTGACATCTGCGGTGTTATATTCTTAAATCAGCTCATTTCTTCAGTCTATTAAATGAAGCCCCCCACACTTTTGCCGTGTTCGAGTCAAAGAAATAACTCAAGTTATTAAAGCCTAAATTTCAGAGATATAGCAGGGTGCAGACTTTTTATTTGGCTGATGCGCTGAAAGATTCACGAGTGATGCATTGAATGATGAAGGATATCGATGTATACAAAGAATCAACACATAAACACTTGATAATAACATTAGCATATTCGACGAATTATAAACGCAGTTTGAGAGAACACTTACAGCAACACTCACAGCTGATGTAAAGGTGGGAACGAATTTTCATGGTCAGAAACGAATCGAGAAGAAATGGTTTAAAATTTAGAGTGCATGTGATGGTGGTATCACAGTTATTTCACAGTCATTACAATAAGTCGCTTCGTTGCAGTAAAAATGTGCTTCAGTAAGCTGTCGCAAAGTTGAATCTCAATAAAAAGTAAAAAGTAAAAAGAATCAGCACTCGTAAATACTGCGGAAGAGATAGCATGGACTGTCTCTCCTGTCAGCGAACATCAGAAAAGCGATCAATTGACGACGAGCGACGGGCGAGGCCGTCTCAAAAGAACAAAATGGACAGGCGCTGATTGATATATTGAACGGCTTCGGACACACCCATTTGGACGCGCGCAAACTGTCCGTAACCGTCATTCCATTGTAGGGGTGATAGTCTATTCTTTGTTCGTGGACAGAATGGGCAGACAGTTCGCACAGTCTTTTCCGCAACACTTAGAAGCAGGACTATTAATAAGAAGAGAAAAATTACAAAGCTGTCTCTCTGAGCATTGTGAATAGGATATCGTTGTCACCTTGTGTGTACAAAATTTTGCATTTTTTGAAGTTGGCGTAATGTGACGAAACATATACCAATTTTAAAGATTAAAGAAAGAAAATCTAAGTTAGAAGTAGCTCTATTAGATGCAGCAAACCGCATTCAAATTGGTTGCGTTATCGCGGAGTTGTACGCATTCAATCTTGTGAAGTGACTTTTGGGCCTCCCTGTATATATGCCGTTCGGTATATTGCTTTTTCTATTGTTATGAGTCGAGTTATTAATAGAGTTTGTATACCAAACAACAGTGAATTAAAAGACGAACAAAACGGTAAATAGAGATTGTAGAAAGCGTTTCGAAGTAAATCCAAAAAAGCAGTTTGAAAAATTACACCGGGGACTTCACTGCCACCCTGTAAATGAAACTTGTGATTGCAATCGCAGCAAGCGCTGTTAGACGAATTCGTTGTGCACAGGAAAACTGATCAATGACCGCACTTGCCACCTCTATTAAGTGTAATGCCAGCAAGCGAAATTGCAAAAATTTCATTAAGATCAATTTAGGACACTTAAAATCTAAGCCGCATTAAATAATCAAGCGTCATCGGTATCAGAGGTAAAAGACTAAGCACAGTTTAAACCGGTTGAACATAAGAAGTGACCGCAGAGCGAATACTCCAGAAAGGGTCGCATTTACAGATAAAACAGCGTCTATCCTTGTTTTATCTTTCAAGGTGGAACGCCTGCCAACAATGCTTGAACGACGCAGGATCGGATGTGACACAAAATCTTAGTTTTTCTGACTAAGGACAAAGAGCAATTTTTTGAACCCGGATCTGTACTCTTAAACTATTGTCGCGAACGAGATGGACTAATAATGAGAAACAGATCTTTTGGGGGGGGGGGAGTTAAAACACTTTTTACCCCAACACTGTCTGGAGCCGCGACATTAAACAAGTAGTTAAATGTGGCTCCAAAAAAACTGCATTGGGCCGCATAGAGAACAGCTGCTTTGCTTCTTGTCGCAGGTAGTTTTGCTTGCCTCACTCGCTTGCATTTGCTTTGGGAGAGAAAGTAGGCTCATCTGAGCTATCTCCCTCTCATTATGGACCACCGTATTATGTAGTTGCTTCTGCTACAGCGGTAGATGATGGAATAAAACCGTAAAACGAAGGAACCAGCTGACAACTAAATAAGAAAACTACCGACAGCTATTTCGTCTGAGAACTTTTTGATTAGAAGGCTTGGGTTAAGCCTCGCCTTAATTAGTTTCTGTTGAAAACAGCCCTAATGTGAGAAGAATGCTAAAGAAGATCCCCAGAGATCTTCCATAATTTAATCAACTCTTTCAGCGGTAGTCTCAGAGGTGGGCTTTGGTAAGTCACTTTGCATGCCGCGCACTGCACAATTACGTTCTGTGCATCGCAATGTAAAATTTATTGCACCGTAATATAACTTTACTCACCGATGTTTGCTTGCGATCAGGATGCCCCTCCTTTCGAATGCGCCCATTTGGCGGTCGTGTGCTATCAAATTTTTGCAGTTTGGCAACAGCTATTTAACCATTTTAAAAGCTGTTTGAGTTATTTGTCGGAAGTCTTTCTGTTGTAGCGTGTCGTGTCGTCGGTCTTGATACTACTTTACTTTCAACGGGTTTATTCGGGCGGTCGGTTAGTAAAGCTCAGACAGCTTCTCGCGGTGCAAGCTGTTATATATAGGCGATCATCGCTTATTCACGCGTAGAACTTTCATGGTACTTAATCATATAAAAACCCCTTAGACGTCTGCATGAGATGACTATGATTGCTCGTAGGTGGGAGCAGAAGCCACAACACTTTCCTAGAGCATGGTGAGTAAAGGGGCTGAAAGAGTGCTCAACAGGCGGCGTGTCGCCAATGCGATAAATCGTTATAATTTTATACGAAGGCCGACTTAGGCCCATCTACTTTGCACGCACGAATACCATGTTAATCGCCCTTTGATTAATTACCGGCGATTCGAAAAGTAGGGCAACAGTTGAGCGCGATCGAAACCGGAAGACATTTTGCTCTGCCAGCCCTCGCGCCGCAATTTCACCGCCTTCCATAACGATAGACTTTCTTGCTCGCCTTGGCGTTGTCATTGCCCTACACGAGCGACTCGGTGAGCGTCTCAGTGTTTTGAAGAATTTTGTTCTGTTACTAGCTGTCTCCTTTGTTTCACGATTTTTTTCTGTCATTTATTGTTCTAACAGAAGAAACTATTTTATTTGGTGGTTCATAAGGAGAGTGAGACAGCTAGGGTGAGCCGACTATCTCCTCCAAAGCTTTAGCAAGCGAGTGAAGGTTCTTTGAGTTTAATGATAGAGTGCAGTAAGATAATGGATAATGGTTCCTTTGCGTGCGTCACGGAATTTCTGCCAGGACGTTTGCTCTGCCATCGAGAACCATCTAGTTAATCAATCGCGAATTTGCGATATCGGCTGAATAGCTGAAAAAGAAAGTTGTCCGATTCCCTGCGCGATTCGTCAAATCGGCGTCGTTGCCGACCGGCTGTCTAGAAAACCTGTCCGCCTGCCCAAACTTCGTTATGTTGATGTATTCAATAAAAAATCACTACACTATTCGGATACTGGCGTAGTTTTTGAGGCAGATAACCCGATACTGGAGTCGGCACATGTCCGAATCTGCCCGTCCAGTTTCGGCGCGATGAAAAACTGGCACGGCTCTCACTGAGTGATTCACTACTTGAACGATGCCCTGCTGCTCCCATTGGTCAATCTCTTGTGGACAGCGTCGTATACTGCAAATGGAAATGGTCGCGCTCAGATGTTCGGATGCGCGTATTTCTTGAGCTCGAGACGTGCTTCCACTTTTGTACAGTGCCCTAGGCCAGGCTTGAAGATTAGCGGAAGGTCCTAAAGCAGCGCCTCAACTGACTGTTCGTCGTCCCGACCCCTAGCCTAATTTGACGGCGAGACAGAGAAATTATAGCGGGTCGTTGACGCGGAGCCTTTGATCGAGTAATGACATAGCTGCAATGCGCTCCTCCTCTACCTCTTGTAGGCATCAGATTACGGATGCCACAAAGTGATTTATTAGGAGTAGATTTCTGCAAGGCCGCGGTCCCAAGGCCGCGATCACTAGGCCGATCTTATTAAGATGTAATCACAAGGTCATGAGTGCGTGACGACTCTATAAAGAGTGAGCACACGAGGCTCGGGATGTTGGTTTATCGTCAGTTATATTACGTTGATGTAGTTGTGAATAACGAAGACAACACACTTCTTCACACACCTACAGTTCTCACTGCTTACATTTAGCAATATGATTTCGCAATCACGATCGCGGGATGCAATCATGAAACCGCATCCATTTCGTTTTACGATAGTACGATATTGTCATGGCGCGCGTATGCAAATTAGGTGGCTATGAAAAAATTATTTATTAATTTACCGTCAGGCAGTGAGTTTATACGAAGCTTAAAGCAGTCTATGTACATCCTTCAATCCTACGGATGACGAGACTGTAGTTCGCCTAAGAGAGAAAATTAGGAAAGTAAGTAAGTTTGTAACTCGCGTTCATTTTATTGAGCCAGAAAAGAAATACAATTGAAATTCTCACGGATTTTCTCTAAAAAAAATAATGATGAAATGTGTTTATTGCAGTTATATCCAAAGAAGTACAGCACATAAGGTTTTATTCAAAAGTCGTAGTCACTCAGTTTGTCAGTCGATAACTTGTCGGAAATTTACTAATTTTCAGACTCACAAGACCATATTTCGCAATCGACATTAAAATGGAACAATCTGATCGAGAATGCTGCTGGATATTCATCGACAATTCGAACCTAATTATTGAGGGCTGGAAATACTACGCTCGAAAAAACAAGCTAATCCCTGCCATAAAGCAAGATAAACGAATGCGTCTCGACACGGGCAAACTAGTCGGTCACATAGCTCCAGAAGCCGAGTGCAAAGCGTACCTCTATGGGTCAGAGCCGCCTGCGCTCGATACCATTTGGAGGGCAATCGAGGAACAAGATATTGAGGTTTATTATCAATATTCATAACATGAAAAATTTTACATTCTTTTTTTTTTCATGAAAGCAAATTATTCACACTTAATAAGTATTAAGAAGGATAACTTAGTAATAAACTGCTGGAATATTAATTAATTTTTATTCAAATAATTGATGAAACAATTATGCGTTTTGCAAACATTTTATAAAACCAGAGAGAACCGCATTATTGAACACAACAGTCCTTGAGTAATTGTTTCACAGCCGCTCATGTTAATATTTTAGGTTCGCAAGTTTCAAAAGTCATTTCGAGGAAAAGAGAAAGAAGTGGATACTGCGCTGAGTTTCGATGCGGGCATCGCGGCGAACGAAAATCGCGAAAAAGGCGGCACATTCGTTTTTATTAGCGGAGATCGCGACTACAAATATTGCGTCGAAAGGGTGCTGGAATGTGGTTTCCAGGTCAGAATGTATTCTTGGAGAAGTTGCATATCAAATGATTTTAAAAAACTTGCTATGAAAGAAGAAGAAAAAGTGAAGAAGGAAGGGAAGAAAGCAGCGAAGACAGAAAACCGTTTATCCATTGTATACTTGGAAAATATCGTTGAAGAGTACCCAAATACTTTCTTTTTCAATGCCGAATGGAACGTAAGTGTTTGGAAAGTTTTACAAAACAAAGAAATACTGATGCAAAAATTTTCAGTTTGTCAGATTTTTCAGTTATATTGTTGTTTTTTATATTGATGTGAAATGCGATCAGTTCAGAGCATTTTGAGTCATCTTGAGAGAGATAGAGTGATTGAATTCGTTTGCCAAACTATAAGCTTTTTATTTAGACTAAGGACATTCACGGTTCCTTGAACCCAATTCCCGCCGAGCGTACTATCATCATTCAGTTCTGTAAGAGTCCGAATAATCAAACAAAAAAACAAATTGTCACAAAAAAAGAGGTGGAAGAAGTCACGCGACGACTTGGAATCCCCTTCTATTATCATTGGACATGGGGTAGCAGAGCCGACAAAGAAGATGCTGCGAAGAAAAAAACAGCTGGTAACATTGTGTCTGAAGAAAATGACGGAAAACGGCAGCTTCTTATCATATTTGGACTACCAGAAAGCAGCGATCTTACTGAGGACGATATAGACGAGCTGACGCTGCAATGTAAGTTTCATTAAGCGAACAAAAATGTTCTCGATTAGAACGGACTCAATTCTACACTTTTTATGCTAACGGTGATCAACTCTGGTATACATAAACAAGTTCATACGCATCCATACGCGTTCGTAAGCGCTATCTCCCAGTTGGGTCATACTTTAAGACATGAATTCGCGATGGTACGCTCACTGTATGCCGTCCACCTAGCCTGCTCAAGTTCAAGTTACACTCCTTCACCACCATTCCCTACAGTAGGGCTGTAACGGGGACGGGGAATCCCCCGTCCCCGTCCTCGTCCCCGTCCCCGAAATTTCATTTTGTCCCCGTCCCCGAAATTCCCCGTCCCCGGAATTTCCAATTCCCCGTCCCCGTTACAGCCCTACCCTACTGCTTATCTCTAATGTGTCTACTTCAAACAAATATGTTACATTTAACAAAAATATTTTTATTGCAGATCTGATTGAGAACAACTACATTGACATAGAAGGAGACCTTAAGAGTTTACCGAAATCGAAGGAACTTTACAACTTTACGGAAATTTATTCAAAAAATAAAACAGGGCTCCGACAATATTTCAAAACATTTGGAGACATTGAGGATGTCGTGGACTACGTGAGCTTCCATAATCAAGCGCCTCCTAATATCCCCTCTACTTCTAACGAACGAAAAAATAATACCAATGAAGGCACTTTCGAAGTCGCCGGTGTTAGATGGAAAAAGAAAAATTATCAAATGTCGTCAGATCCATGCGAAAAAGGTCGCAGGTGCCTGTACGGGAGCAAATGTAGAAACAAGGTACGTATTTCGTTGGATCGTAACATCGTAAATATACCGAAATTTCTTACTCTTGAACAAATAGCTCGAATGTACACTATTGCCCCGAGTCAGTGTAACTTGGTTCACTTACCGTTCGGATCAAGTTATACAGCACAAAACCAAATTAAATGAAGATCAGAATTAAGACCACTCGTCAAAAACGTTTTTTAGTACCTTGCCTCAGATAGCCGTAATCATTTAGAGCAGATTATAGCAACGAAGTGAAGATCCCCTGTTGTACACTTCTTTTATATCTACTATTTATTTTGTATAAATATCTAATTCTTATCTTTAAAATAGAATAATTTGACTTGATATCTGAGTTTGTGCAATCATTTAATCAGTTATCAAATTTTAGCATAGCGAGGAGGAGCGTGAATATTTCAAGAAATATCCAGACGGCAAGATGCGCATGACCAGAAAAACCAAAATTTGCATACATTTCTTAAAAAAGCAATGTAACTACAGTAAAAATGAATGCAGTTACGCTCATGGTGAAAGCGATGCATACTGCTACTGCTGCGGAGCTGAAGGCAATCATTTTGCCTATAAATGCCCTCAAAAAACGTCTTAACTCATATTATACGCACGATTTGAACTGAAATTGATTTGTTCAATAATGTCTGCATTTGACAAATGTAGCCATGCTGACGGTAATAAAGATATTAATCTTCAGCAGCATCTGCAATACATGCAAAAGGATATTCAGTTCGATCCTTCATATCAATACCGTAAATCCGCCAATAAACGCCCTGGGCGATATTTCTTAACTTATGGCTGAAGGAAGCATTTGTTGGTGGTGGGCGGTTACTGGAGGATTCACGGTATCGGTTGCATGCGATAATGAATTTTTTGCATGCACAAGCATACTATTAATAATCGTGTTCTGCATGTGTCGTGATGTTTGGTCACACTTTTGGTAATTGTCTCCATTCGTTCACGGTTTTATTCTATCACTTGCGGTTGTAACTGAAGCAACTTCACTATAAGATAGTTTACAGTGAGAGTGCGGCAGTTTGAATGAGCCGACTGTCTCACTTAAAGCTATAAAAATCGAGTGCATCCTCTGGTTAAAAAATAGCGTGAGGCATATTTTAGTGAGTAGGGCTATTTATTGTGAGCGAGACGATTCTAAGGAGTGCAGCTACTTATGCGTTTGCTCAGTCATCATTTATTAATAGTGAAGAAATTGCTGTCGCGACAACATACTTTAAAACGTTTCGTCATAGGCAACATAGGTATGATTGTGTCCTCTTGCGTATGATGATAATTTTTTATTTGTAGCCTGCGCCCTGCGTCAATGTTGACTTAGGTTTTCGTCTGACGCAAATATGAACCTGTAACAGTCAATCATACGCTTGTTTTTATTATATGCTGTGCATGTTGACGATAGTCGCCGATGCCATCGAGCTACCAAAACACGGGCAGAGGAACTATTGATCCCACGGACTGTTAGTTTTAGAGCTCTTACCATTACAAAATCCTAATAAAAACGAAAACGATCCCTACAAATGTTGAAAAGGTCGCTATAGGAGTTCTCTGGTTGAAAACTTCCTTACACGTTTTAATTGAAAAATCTAGCCAATATTAATGTTCAATGTGTTTAATGACTCGGTTTCAAATTGCGTACTTTAGCTAAAGTCGTAATTAAAACAATGATATCTTACTTCCCTGAACTACGATTTTACTAAAGTATGCGGTGTAAAACCGTCTCATTGTCTCGTTTATCTCAATTTATCTCAGAGCTCATAATATCTTTCGCAACATAATATTGGGCTCTTGGTTAGGTGATGGGAAAGTTCGGAAGGAAATCACTTTCTCAAAATAAATGTGGTGAAGACAGTCGGAATTAAAATTTAATAAGTTTAACAGATCATTAATTATTAATTAGCCACTACATTACCCGTGAAATTACTTGGTATCATAGCATGTCCAATATGGATTGAAATCGTAATTCTAAGACAATGGTAACCAAATAATGGTCACGGACAGACTCAAGGACGAGGAAAATATTAAATTTAGGGAATGAAAAGTGATTCAGAGAACGGGAACTGAGAATTTCGAAGCCGGGATAAGATCGTGGAAATTTTCATCTCGTTAAAGTTTTAGTAATTAACTTATCCTCAAGCAGCGCAGTTATATGAAGTTTATAACAGGCTACTGTAGGATTTTCTATCTTAGGGATGACGGGGCCGGAGTTATCGCAAAGAATGAAATCAGGAGAGAAAGTTTGTAACTCGTATTTCTTTTCTCGCTCTAAATTACGAACGCAACTGCAATTCTTACGAGTTTTCTCGAACAAAATCAATAATGATATGTATTTATTGCAATAATAACCGGAGGAGTGCAGCACAATAGGTTTAAATTAAAAGCTGTAGTCATCCAGTTTATCAATAAAAACTTGCGAATATGAATTTACTTTAAGAACTACAGGACTATCCGGCAGTCAATATTTGAAAATGGAAAAATCTGATCGAGAATGTTGCTGGATATTTATCGACAATTCGAATCTAATTATTGAGGGTTGGAAATACTATGCTCGAAAAAACAAGCTGGTCCGTGGCATACAACAAGACTGTCGAATGCGTCTTGACATGGGCAAACTGGTCGGTTACATAACACCAAAAGCCGAGCGTAAAGCTTACCTCTACGGGTCCGAGCCACCACCGATGGATACCATATGGAGGGCAATTCGGCGACAAGATATTGAGGTTTATTATCAATCTTAACAAATTAAAAAATTTTACGTTCGTTTTGTTTCATGAAAGTAAATTATTTGAATTGAACAGATAATGATAATGATGACTGGGGTAATGAAATGCAGAAATATTAATTTATTGTATACTTAATTAATTACTGAAAAATTAAGATTTTTTTCAATTTTTAAACTCGGATAGAACCACGTTACTGAACACAACAGTTCTTGAGTTATTGTTTCACAGCCGCTCATGTGTATATGTTTAGGTTCGCAAGTTTCAAAAATCATTTCGAGGAAAAGAAAAAGAAGTGGATACTGCGTTGAGTTTCGATGCGGGTAGTGTGGCGAATGAAAATCGCGAAAAAGGCGGAACATTCGTTATTATTGGAGGAGATCGGGACTATAAATATTGCGTCGAAAGGGTGCTAGAATGTGGCTTCTTGGTCAAGTTGTATTCTTGGAAAAGTTGCATTTCAGGCGATTTTGAAAAACTTGCGAAGAAAAAAGAGCGTTTGTCTATTATATACCTGGATGACATCGTTGAAGAGTGTCCTGACACTTACTTTTTTAATGCAGAATGGAAAGTAAGTGCTTAGTAAGTTTTACGCCCCACGGAAATACTGATGTGCACATTTTCATTTCGTCAGATTTTAAAATGATATTGTTAACTTTGTTAAATCGATGAGAAATATTATCAGTTGGGTAATATTTTTCGGTCAATTTAGAGAGATAGAGGGATTGAATTCGTTAACCATATTACAATTTTTTAGCCAAATGACATTCATGGTTCCTTGAAGCCTATACCTGCCGAGCGCACCATCATCATTCAGTTTCTTACCAGCCCTAATTATCAAACAAAAAAACAAATTGCCGCAAAAAAAGAGATCGAAAGTGTCACGCAGCGACTAGGAATCTTCTTCTATTATCATTGGACATGGGGTAGCAGCGCCGACAGAGAATATGCTGCTAATAAAAAAACAGCTGGTAATATTATATCTGGAGAAAACGACGGAAAACGGCAGCGCCTTATCATATTTGGACCACGAGAAAGTAGCGATCTCACAGAGGACGAAATGGATGAACTAACGCTGCAATGTAAGTTTCGTTAAGCGAACAAAAATGTGTTCGATGAGAACAGATTCAGTTATACACCTTTTTTATGCAGATGTGTACCACTCTGGTACTCGTAAACGTGTTCAGAAGTACTCATAAGTGTTCGTATGGGTAATCTCCCAATAGGACCATTCTTTAAGTTGTTAATTCGTGATGGTATGTTCACTCTATGCTTTTCACCTAACCAGTTCAAGTTCAACTTTCGTTCCTTCACCACTTACCCCAACCAACCATCTCTAATGTGTCTACTTAAGACAAGAATGGAGTATCTAACAAAACGTTTTCGCTTACAGATTTAATAGAGAACAACTACATTGATATAGAAGGACACGTTAAAAATTTACCTAAGTCGAAGAAACTTTACGATTTCACGGAAATTTTACTAAAAAATAAAAATTGGCTCCGACAACATTTTGCAAAATTCGGAGACGTTGAGGACGTTACGGACTACGTAAGCTTTCATAATCAAGCGTCTCCTGATATCCCCTCTGCTTCCAACGAACAAGAAATTGACGAAGATGGAGGCGATTTCACAGTTGCCGGCGTCAGGTCAAGAAAAAAAATATATCAAATGTCGTCAAATCCATGCGAAAATGGTCGCAGGTGTCCGCAAGGGGTCCGATGTAGATACAAAGTAAGTCTTTGACGTAACTTAACATCGTAAGTGTGTTGAAATTTCTTCTCCTTAAACAAATCCTACAAGCATATACCGTTGCCCTGAGTCTGTATAACTTGGATCCAAATGTTAATTTTTCTTTCTAATATGACTTTTTGCCATATAACTTGATTCGAGCGGTAAGTGGACCAAACTACTTCTTTAAACTTTGACATTGAAAGGATAAAAATCTTTCTTTCTTATTGCGCACGAAGTAACTACGAGTTTAATAGCCATCAATATATAATATAACCCGAGCCTCTTATCCAAAGAAACGTGGCAATGACGTTGATTTATGGAAAAAATGTAATTCAAAATTCGACCATACTAGACTGCCGTAATTCTTTAAAGCAAACTTCAGCAAAAAATGCATTAGGAGCACTACTCTAACGCCTAGTATTTCATTTTCCTTCTTTGAATTCTTATCTTTAAAATTAAATATCTTAACTTACTTTTGAATTTGTGTTATCATTTAATCAGTTATCAAATTTTAGCACACTATCGAAGATCGTGAGTATTTCAAGAAATGCCCAAATGGCAAGACGCGCATGACCAGAAAAACCAGCATTTGTATAGATTATTTGCAAAAGACGGAACAACACCTGGGAATAAAGGGATGTCGCTTCAGCATAGATCGATGCAATTACGCTCACGGAGTAACTGATGCCTACTGCTATACCTGCGGAGCTGAAGGCGATCATTTCGCCGATGACTGTCCCTCGAAGAAATCTTAGCTGATATTAATGTTACATATAACTTGAATTGTGACTTCTGATTCGCTAGCTAAAGTCATATTTGACAAATGTGACCATTTGACAGCAATAATAAAATGAAATACTAGCAGCATATTTAAAGTGGTGGTCACAATGCGGACACAAGACACAGACACAATTGTGTCTTGTGTCCGCATTGTGACCACCACTTAACGCATACAGAAGGATACTTATTTCGATCGCTCATAGTCATATGTAAAGTAATTGCACAAAATTCTTTGTTAAAAAAGTTAAAACACGTACCGTCGGTGGACCTCATTCCGGCCAGGTCCTCATTCCGGCCACTTTGATAAGATTGAATAATTAAGCCACTTAAACTAATCGAAATCGAAAGAACAGTATATCACCGGAAAGCCTGAAAAATGAGCTTTGTTTTGATTACAAATCTTATTAGATTCATATTTTGAATCAAGAAATATGGGGGCCGATTCGAGCACACACAAATTTCGCACCAATTTTTTCCGCGGGAAATAGTGCTAAATTTCTATTGATTATAACTTTTCAACAAATCAGTTTCAATTAAAGCTTGATATATCATTGAAATCAACTTTTTACCAGCTATCATTTGGTAGAACGAACGAATTTTTTGGATGAATTTGAAACTTATGAGAAGCTGTCAAAGAGCAAAGTGGCCGGAATGAGGTCCACCTTTTTACCGTTAAACGGCGTAGGTGCGCGTCTTTCACAGGGTATATCTCCGCGAATATTTGTCGGTTTGACATGAAATTTCGTATATATACTCCTTAATAGTCTAGTAATCGTTTCCTATCATCAGTTTTGGACTAGAAACTTTAATTTTTACCTAATCGCGAATATTCTTTAAACTGGCCGAAATCAGGTCCACCGACGGTACGCGCCGTATTCTCGCTAATTGATGCGGGGCGCTGGATACTAAGCGCAGCAAGTGAACTTCCTACCGAAGCATGCGGAGAAAAGTTGCTTAAATTTAACGTTCGAAAGAAAGATAAAAAAGTGATTTTGTTGAAAGAATATTGTTTTATGTGCTGTTCATTGAATTTTCGTTGGTATAGCGCTTGATTATGTTGATATGCTTGAATGCTTCATGTTTTATCGTTCTTGCGCGAATGATTCCCAACATAAACTTATAGTTCGTTTACCTAAAATTTGCGCGAGTTTTTCAGTCATTACTGAAGTGAAGGTGACCGAACATGGCGAATAAAAGAGGGACCGCGAAAGATGAAGACCTAGAGATGAACGACGCGGAAAAGATGGTGATCGCCAGCACCTACGCCGACAAGCTCCAAGTTTTGTCGAGCTCTGATTTCGCCTCGAAAGCCAAAGTGAGACAGCGGGAGCTGGCATTCAAGGAACTGGCCGAGAAGGTCAATGCCGTTGGCCGCGGCAACTGGTCCGTATTGCAAATAAAAGCAAAATTGAATGAGATGAAGACGAAGGCCGCAGAGATCATTAGCGAAAAGGTACGGTTTTTAATTTGTATAATATTGTGAACTGCTCTTTCAGTAGATGATCGATGAAAAATTAGACGTGAGCAGCTAGTAAGGGTGAATATGTATGAGTTATGATCTGATTGGCTAATGAGATTCGCTTGTTTCGTCCAAAATAAACGAATTACAATGACAATTATCATGTAGGTATAGTTGGGACCGCCAGATTTTGACTAGTATAAGAGGAAATATTGCTGAAAGAGGCATTAATATCGGTCAGTGACCGGTAAAATAATATTATACCTTATATTTGATATCATTAACTATGAAGCTCGATTATGATGCATATTAACCAAGAAAGGGCAAGGTTCCAAACTTTGACCTCTATAAACGAATTTTACTGTGCATGTTTATCAGAAAGTTAATTTAGATAAAATGTATAAATTATCGCATTGTACCGTTACAGATTGATCTTGGGGGACGTTAAACATAACTGTTAGAGCATCTGCTAGAGAGTCATGCATATTTCAAATATCAGATAGGTTAAAGCACAAATTCAATACACCGTACGGCACATTTTCACTATGCTGTGTTTATCCTAAAAGATATGTGTTTTAACCTATCTCTCGAAATATAAAGTTCAATCAGCTCGACTTCTCCCTCCTCGCAGCCACTTTCTAACGACAGAATACAAAACATTTTAGAAAATTGAAATGCGGCTGAGGGGCGACAACTCCCCGCCCGTCTACGGCAACGTGTCGCCGACGAAAAAGATGATGGTCGTGGCGCTGAAGGACTCGCACCTCGTGCATGGCATTCCGGGTGGCATTGACAGCAACGATCCCGCGACGTTTGCGCCCGTACACTCTAAAGAACTTCCCGTTCACGCCAAGGGACTTCCCGTTCACGCCAAAGAACTCCCCATCACTCAGGACCATGAGAAAATGAATGAGTCAGTTGAAGATGAGCCGGAAGTGGCGGCCAGGGGGCCGCTCAGGAAGAAACGACGAGTAGGCGCCGACGGGCGGGAATGGTACACCTCGCCGATTGGACAGGATATGCAGGAGCAGCGTACGCAACTCGCTGAGGCGGAGATGGCGCTTCTGAAGGAACAATGCGCACTTGCGCAGGAAGAGCTCACACTTGCTAAGGAACAACACGCACTTGCGCAGGACCAAAAAACACTTGCGAAGTGGCAGGTCGAGGAGGCGAAGTTGAAAATTTATTTGCTAACGAGGAATCTCAACCCATACGAGATCGACGAGGCTGGCAATCTAAAACTGCCGGTGGAATAATCTGAATAATTTGCAGCTTAATCTGTGTGTGATTTTGCGCTTTTGAATCTTTTGAATTTGAATTTGAATCTGAAAGAAGCGAATGTCATTTTTCTGTGAGCGCCATCTTGCCTCAGCATATCGTATGTTCTGCTCCTTCATCGCTATAGTGAACCAGTACCGCACATCTATTTGCACTCGTTGCCAATTAAGTCATCCACTTGTTCACCATCATGAATGTTTGGGAGCTCACCGGAGTGCACGGACGCAAATGTATCGAAGTCATTGTTGTCAATGGCATTCGGAAAGCCATTCGCCCCTTTAAACTCTATCGCCATATTTGCATTTGTTTTTGTATAGAATATTGAATTGAATTTTTGTGTCGTACGTTGAATATTTTGTATTAGATGTTGAAGCGAATTTTTGAATAGAATGTTGAATTTCCCGTATGTTTGATCGAATAAATGAGATCCATTGATAGTGGCATATATTTTACGATTGAAACCTTCGCAAGTTGTGGAAGATATATTCCACTTTCTATTAATTATGGATTAGTAGTACAAATTGCGTGCTAAGACATTTTTAAACATAGACATGGAAGGAGTATTGCGGCGACTTAACCGAGACGATGTGGTTGATGAGGCGTTTCGGCGGGCTTTTCGGAGAGAACGCGTTTTATGCGATCATTCCAACCCGCTCGAGATGTACGATGACCTTAACCTATACCTACGGTTTCGGTTCGACCGCCAGGGCATCATCGACCTTGCGGCAATGCTGGCGCCTTCACTAAATAGCCATACAACTAAAGGTCGCCCCATTGCCCCTGTTGCGCAGGTATATAATTAACCTCAATGCAATATACTTGTGTGGAGTTTTAAACATGTCTTTAGGTCCCCATCGCCCTGCGGTTCTATGCGAGCGGCTCTTTCCAAACGGTGGCTGGTGACAGTGTTCAAGTGTCCCAGCCCACCGTTTCGCGCATCATCCATAGAGTATCGCTGGCTGTAGCGAATCGCCTCAACAACTTCATGGCGTATCCAACAGCCCCAACCGAAGTTGCTTGCATCCGTCAGCAATTTTTCGTAAGTTAAATTTATTGACACTAACTTATTAACTTAAAATATAGCTTACTATTTGAATAGTTATATAAAGGTCGCTATAAAGATGACATGACAACTCGCGACTCGACAGTTCGCGACATGATATTTTTGCGACAATTCGCGACACGACAATCCGCGACATTACGTGAAATCAATGCGACAATTTGCGACATAGATAATGTCGCGAATAGTCATGTCGCAAACAGCCGCAAAAATATCATGTTGCGAATTATCGTGTCGCGAGTTGTCCATTTCCCGCTATAATGCAGTTTATTGCGTTGGTGTGCGCTAATCATCGATACCCTATTGTTTAAATATTATCCTATCTAATTTATTTTTCTCAAATAATTTCTTTGGTTTTTTAGGAGATTGCTGGCTTCCCAGGAATAGTGGGCGTCGTCGACGGGACGCAAATTAAGATCAAAGCGCCGTCAGCTAACGAGATTGACTACGTTGGAAGGAAGGGAGGACACACCATCAACGTTCATCGAGTTGGACTCCCTGACGATTCCTTGTCCCATGTCCTTGCCAAGTATCCTGGCTCTGCGCATGACGCCAGAATCTTCTGGAAGAGTTTTCTGTACGCGGACCTCGTTGCTGGTCGGAAGCAGGGGCGGTCGATTGGAGACTCGGTCTATGCCTTGTCTTACTTCTTGCTAAAGCCTCTGCCAAACCCGATGATTGTCCCTGAGGAGCGCTACCAGCAGCCGCTCCTGACAACACGCGCGACGGTCGAGTGCGCCTTTGGCCAGCTCAAAGGGCGCTGGAACTGTCTCCACCAGGAGCTGCGCTATTCGCCCGACCGCTCCGGTGCCATCGTCGTCGCCTGCTTCGCGCTGCATAACTATGCCGTCATGCGCCGTCTGCTCAACATCCCTCTTCTTGACGATGGCATCATCGTAGTCGAAAACGTCACTGATGTCCGCGTGCACGACGGCCGCGCGCGGCAGATGCAGATTATCCACCAGTGTTTTTCTTAGATTGTGTAGATTTCTTATGCAAGTCGTTCAGTACACTAGTAGTAAAACTATCGCATATTTTCGCAGTATAGTACGTCGCCTAATGCATAACTATAAGTCTTTTTGGTACTGCATAGATTTTCCTGCACTGTATTGATCGCAGCCAAACGTCGTACTAAGGTCAAAAATGTTCGATAAAGGTGATTGAAAGGTGAAGAAAGGAGAAAGGGGCGGAAATGTGAATTTCGACACGTTTTTTTATGCAGCTCTGATACCGTATAGTAGACCCCCCAACTGGAAGTGAGGGTGGGGTGCGGTACTCTTACGGTACATGATCACTGTCCGATCGGAGACCGCAATAGGTACGGTCTACCCAAATCGTTAGGTGTTCACATGCAGAAGCACTGATGATCGTGCCTTAATATAAAGGCTGATGCAGTTCCTAAGTATGAATGTACATCAGGAAGTAGATTTGCCAGAAATGTGGTAAACAAAACTGATATGCCCACAGCCGCGATTGTGCACATACCACAACAGGTATTTTAACACTATTTTCCTACGCTTATATGTTGTTTGACCACTTGTGCCAAGAAAACTGGCTACATTTAGTCAACACTGTGCACTGCACTTCCGTGTGATGGTTAATGTGCGTGCTAAATCTGCGAAAAGTTTTTAATTAAATAACCAAAAACGTCACCTTTTCGATATATATTTGATGAAATCAGCACTGTTGATCAGATTGTTGTTGACACTAACTGAAGAAATACTCTACCTCTTTTGATCTTCTTTCGTTTAACGTACTTCGAAATGGACGCGATTCATAACGCTGGTTAGTGATTTTGATTGTGAGCCAAGAAGTGTGCAGGGTAGCGAAATTGGGGGAGTTTATCACCGCCTTGAGAAAAAACCTGAACCTCCATGAAAATAAACTCGAAATTTCGGCATTTCGCCACGTTCTGGCGAAAATGTTTTGGCATTAGCACCGGAAATAATGAGGTTTTTGCAATTTGAGGGAGGGGCATTGTCATATCCCCCAGCCGCCAACCGTGCATTCCAGAAAAAACTTTGTGCTTATTTGTCCGGGATTTCATAGTTCGGCTTTTCCTAAGGAATGTTCTAATGCGAGACTGCTACTAAACGAAAAAATACGGTATTACAACATTTTCAGTTGAGAAAACCAAAGGACTATTCTCGGGCGACAGCCACACGATCGATAACGATTTCGTCAGAGCTGCTGAACGTGAGGAAGAGATGCGCCACAAAATGGTGCAAGAACAAATCGTTGCCGATAAGAAAGTCGCCAAGGCCGCCGAAAAGGTCGAAAAGCGACAACACGAACTGAACCTGCAGAATATAAGAGGAAACGCGAACATTAGTAGCGCCGCTGGCGATTGTGCGGAAGAACTGAAAAGACAGCAAGTGATCAATGGTAAGGCAGCTGAGAGAATTAACAACACTGCCGTCACTTTGGGTTATTTCAAAAATCAGCAGCAACCTTTTATTGCGCAAAATACAGGCTATCCAGCGACAGATACTACCTATAGAGAACAAGTGATTAAGCAGCAATTTGAGGAGCGACAAGATCAGCTCAATAGCGAAATGGATGCGGAGAACGATGTGTTCGAAGCAGCTGAGGATCTGGAAAAAGAAGAGCGCAAGCAGAACGAGAAGATTTTGGAGGGAAATAAGAAGTTGGCCAAGGCGTTGGAAGAATTGAATACGGCAATAACCGAGAAGGAGAAGAAAAGAATGATAGCCAAGGATAGGATTGACGAAGCTGCGGAACATAAAATGGCAATGTTGAAGGACAAACAGATGTATCTACGGTGCCAAGACGCCGTGCTCCATGAAACAAGTAAGCTCACTATAACGTTCTCTCGGCTGCAAATAGGTCAGTTTCCTCGAGCATGGTTTGGCAGAGCTCCTATACACCGTGTTAGACATCATCTTGTGTGATGCTCTGTAATATATTATTTCCAGAGTAATCTTTTCAATCTGACCCCTTGAACACCGAGTATAGAAACGTAGTTACCATAATATTGGGGTGGCAAAATAGTTGGGAGCCACTTCAGTATCTATGCGCATTCAGCGCAAATCATACCCATTACGCTATCGATTGAACTGATCATGTAAATACGCTTAAGAATTGATATGGTTTCTGGTATTTATCTATTTCACCGCCACCAATAATAGGCACTGTCTCACTCTCAGTACATCTATCCACTAGATTAAGGTATATCGTAGCATTATTTATCAACAATATTAACATACTATTACGATATTTAGCCCCATCTTATGTTCGTCCCTATTATTTTATTCAAATATCGGGCCTGCACAAAAACAACATGTATGTCAAACTCTAAATTCCATGCCAATTAGCGACATTAATAAAAATATGCTATACAAAATCTTGTAATCGATTATTGCTTTTCAGCTGGAACTCCTGTTGACAAAACGGTTTATACACAAACTGAAATTCAGCGAATCACTTAAATCGCACCTTTATCACTATGATGCGGCTGGAACTCCATAATAAAATGCATTGTATTACTGACCACCTTTAAAATAAAAGACTTGTGAATATTTGCAGTGTCATGCTTTCTACTGGGTTTTTCCGCTTAGAAGCACCCCCAAATATAAGCTCCACTGTGCTTTTATTCGGTTTGAATTTTTAAATAGAAGCCCCGGGCTCATATTTGGAGCCGAATAAGATCACCATGTATGCGTGAAATGAAATTATTTTAATTTCACTTAAGATGTAAATACCATATTTCCTAACAGGATTTGCAAAAATCATATTGGTTTCCCGCTGTTTGTGTGTAAGATTAATCAAAAAGATGAAAAACGACGCAAAATGCAAGTATGGTTTGTACCGCAAAAAGCGTTATGTAACCGAATATTCCGGAAAGAAGCCCGGGGGCTTCTATTTGGGGACAAAGCAGAGACGCGAAACGTACCAGTTCTTAATACAAGCCCAGGGGCTTGTACTCGGAAAACCCGGTAATAAATGCCTGTATGCGCTCGATAACACATATTTCTTGTTAGTTGATCACTATATAACATATGCAATTTTAAATGACACATTTCGTTACTTTCGCTTTAGCTTGTTTTTGCTGTAATAAAGTAAGTAATGCTCAAACTGTATTTTACACAGACTCAAATGTATAGCAAAGTATAGTATGCTAACCGAACGCATAACCATTTATTATTGGCTGCTACTGACTCGAGTCCTTGTCACAGCAGTTGCAGTGCGCAAAACAACACTGAAAAACAACGCAAGCAGCAATGTGTTAAAATTTTAAATTGATGCAGAATCTGATGATTAACTTGGACAAACGCACCGCACAACTATTACATTCAACGAGTAGAATGTGTACTTTATTAGAGTACAAGGTGACAAGAAAGTTCGGTTACAAACTTTGATAATATTTTTTGGGGCATCAGTCTGAGTAATTGTTTAAAACTTATTGTCATTTAAAAGCCAGTAAAATTCTCTATTAAGATGCATGCATGCTTTTTAAATCATTCGAAATACCGGACGCTGACGAGTCAAACAAGTGAAAACACTCCGCTGGAGTCCAGCTTTGTGGTTCCGCTATAAGACACCCAATATCTTTAAAGTATTACGTTCAACCTGCGCAAGAACTGGATGATAGAGTCCAGGAACTTTCGCGATAACTGACATTTGACTACAAACTGACCTTCATTTAGCATATTTGAGCGTGATACTGTGTTAGCCATGAACAAATCACAGGCCTCAGGACCGGCCATTCCTGACCTCTCTAAGCGATCGTTTAACCGATATCGCAAAAATATATTTCTCCTGCAGCTATCTTTAGAGTTCTTCTTTAGAAGGATATGAGGCGGTTCCTAAGTATGAATGTACATCAGGAAGTAGATTTGCTAAAAATGCGGTAAACAAAACTGATATGCCCACAGCCGCGATTGTGCACATACCAGAACAGGTATTCTAACACTATCTTCCTTCATTTATGTGTTGTTTGATCACTTGTGCCAAAAAACTGGTTACATTTAGTCAACAATGTGCACTACACTTCCGTATGATGGTTAATGTGCGTGCTAAATCTGCGAAACGTTTTAAAATAGATAACAAGAAAACGTCACCTTTCCGATATATATTCGATGGAATCAGCACTGTTGCTCAGATTGTTGTTGACACTAACTGAAGAAATATTCTACCTACGTTGATCTTCTTTAAACGTACTTCGAAATGGATGCGATTCATAACGTTGGTTAGTGGATTAATTATTTTGTCAGGAAGTGCGCTGGGGATTGAGAGACAGCGAAAGAAGTTTACCACCGCTACCTTGAGAAAAGAACCTGAACCTCCCTGAATGTCGGCTCTAAATTTTTAAGCATTTCGCCACCTTTCTGGCGAATATAATTAGTGTTTACACGGTATACAATGAGGTTTTTGCAATTTGGGGGAGGGGCACTGTCATATCCCCCAGCCGCCAACCGTGCACCCTAGAAAAACGTTGTGCTCATGCGCTTGGGATTTCATAGTTTGGCTTTTACAAAAGAATGTTCTTTTATTGGAGACTGTGCCATTAAACAAAAAAATACGGTTTTGCAACATTTTCAGTTGAGAAAACCAAGGAACTATTCTCGGGCGACAGCCACACGATTGATAATGATGTCGTCAAAGCTGCAGAGCGCGAGGAAGACATGCGCCACAAAATGGTGCAAGAACAAATCGCCGCTGATATAAAAATCGCCAAGGCCGCCGAAAAGGTCGAAAAGCGACAACACGAACTGAACCTGCAGAATATAAGAGGAAACGCGAACATCGGCAGCGCCGCTCACAATTGTCTGGGAGAACTGAAAAGACAACAAGTGATCAATGGTATGGCAGCTGAGAGCATCAACGACACTGCCGTCACTTTGGGTTATTTCAAAAATCAGCAGCAACCTTTTATTGCGCAAAATACAGGCTATCCAGCGACAGATACTACCTATAGAGAACAAGTGATTAAGCAACAATTTGAGGAGCGACAAGATCAACTCAATAGTGAAATGGATGCGGAGAAGGATGTGTTCGAAGCAGCTGAGAATCTGGAAAAAGAAGGGCACAAGCAGAACGAGAAGATCCTGGAGGGAAATAGGAAGCTGGCCAAGGCGTTGAAAGAATTAAATACGGCGATAACCGAGAAGGAGGAGAAAAGAGTGATAGCCAAGGAGAGGATCGACGAAGCTGCGGAACATAAAATTGCAATCTTGAAGGACAGACAGACGTATCTACGGTGCCAAGACGCCATGCTCGAAGGAACAAGTAAGATTACTATAAATTATTGTGTCGGCTGCAAATGGGTCAAATTTCTCGGGAATGATTTGACAGAGTTCCATGTGTTAGACATCATATGGTGTAATGTTCTGTTAAAAACCATTTCCAGAGTAATCTTTTTAATCGAACCTCTTGACCGCCGAGTATCGCAACTTAGTTTCCATAATATTGGCGCGGCAGAATAGTTGGAAACTATTTCGATATTGATGCGTATTCAGCGAATATCATACGCATTACGCTGTAGATTGAATTGACCATCCAAATATGCATTAGAATTGATATAGTTTCTGATACTTGTCTACTTCACCGTCACCAATAGTATGGTATTTCCCACATTCAGTACATATGTTAGCAAGATTAGGTACATTACAGCATAATTTATCTACAATACTAGCATACTATTGCGATATTTAGCCCCATATTATGTTCGTCCCTAGTATATTATTCAAATATCGGGCCTGCAGAAAAACAGCATATATTTCACACTTTAAATTTCATGCCAACTAGCGACATTTATAAAAATATGCTATACTAACATTTTACAATCGATTATTGCTTTTCAGCTGGAGCTCCTGTTGACAAAATGGTTTATACACAAACTGAAATTCAGTGAATCACTTAAATCACACCCTTTCTACTATGATGTGGCTGGAACTTCATAATAAAATGCATTGTATTACATACTACCGTTCAAATAAAATAATATATGCACTGCCATGCTTTGTAATAATTGCCTGTATGCGCTCGAAATCAAATACGTTCTTGCTAGTTGATCACTATGTCATATGTGAAACTTGATTATTATTTCGTTACTCCACTTTGGCTTGTTTTTGCTGTAAGAAAGTTATGCTCAAAATATATATTATACAAACTCAAACTGTACCGCATAGTATACAGGGTTGCCCAAAAAATGATAACTTTCCCTAATTTGTGAATATCTCGGCAACGGCTACACCAAACTCCGCCAAAACTTAACTGGTGATACCTCTGATAGCTATGACTAGAGAAAAATTCACAGCTGCCACCATGCTCCGTGATGCAAATGAATGGTAGCCAATCCTGAAGCCTTCTGCTGACACCGTTAACACTCGCAGCGTAACTGTACAGCTTATCCAAATTTTGTCGAATTTTTTTCGATAAACTTTGTCCAGTTTTGTCGAAAACCGTTTATTATGGATAATTAAATGAAAAATGGTGACTTATTCGGCAGAAAATAAAGCTGCCATTGTTAGTTACTGGAGGAACCACCGCTGGGTGCCAGCAAGATTGTAGCGATCGTGCGAAACCGAGCCGTTATTGATGCCCAGAGCAGACAAATTGTGGCCCACTTGCATTAATGCTCTGATTACTGTTTCATAAGCACTTCTCTGTGAGTCGGTTTTGTTAAATTATCTCAAAAGGTCCTATGTGGTTCCTAACTATAAATAAACATCAAGGCGTCGTGTTGCTAAAAATACGGTAAACAAAACTGATCTACCCACAGCCGCGATTGTGTACACCTCAGAACAGGTATTCTAACACTATTTTCCCACTCCGGCGTGTTCTTTGACCACTTGTGGCAAAAACACTGGATGCATTTAGTCAAGAATGTGTACTGCACTGCCATGTGATGGTTAATATGCGTTCCGAATCTGAGATAAGTTTAAATGTAAACAGAAAAATAACGTCACCTGTTCGATATATATTTGATGGAATCAGCTCTCTTGCTCAGATTGTTGTTGACACTAACTGAAGAAATACTTTACCTACGTTGATCTTCCTTAAACGTACTTCGAAATGGACGCGATTCATAACGTTGGTTAGTGGATTAATTATTTAGCCAAGAAGTGCGCAGGAAGTCGAGAGACAGCGAAACTGCTGAAGTTAACCGCCAACCTGAGAGAAAATCTGAATCTCCCTGAATGTCAGCTCAAAATTTAAGCATATCGCCACCGTAGCGAAAATATTTTGCGGTTTACACTGAACATAATGAGATTTTGTGATTTAGCAGAGGGGCATTGTCATAACCTTCAGCCACTGATCATGCACCCCAGAATAAACTCTGTGATCATGTGTTTGGGATTTTATGGTGCCGCTTTTACTAAAGAATGTTCTTATATTAGAGACAAAACTTTCAGTTGAGAAAACCAAGGAACTATTCTCGGGCGACAGCCACACGATCGATAACGATGTCGTCAGAGCTGCTGAACGCGAGGAAGAGATGCGCCACAAAATGGTGCAAGAACAAATTGCCGCTGATATGAAAATCGCCAAGGCCGCCGAAAAGGTCGAAAAGCGACAACACGAACTGAACCTGCAGAATATAAGAGGAAACGCGGACATCGCTGACGCTGCTCACGATTGCGTGAAGGAACTGAGTAAACAAGAAGTGGTCGGTGATATGGCGACCGACAGAATCAACGACACTGCCGTCCCAACAGGTTACATCGAAACTTATCAGCAGCCTTTCATTGCGGATAGAGGCTATCCAGCGATAGACACTACCAATAGAGCACGAGTTGTTGAGCAACAACTTAGCGCACAACAAGATCAGCTCAAAAGCGAAAAGAAGGCTGAAAAGGATGTATACGAAGCAGCTGATGATCTGGAAAAAGAAGGGCGCAAGCAAAACGAGAAGATCATGAAGGGGAATGAGAAGCTGGCCAAGGCGGTGGACGAATTGGATACGGCGATAGTCAAGAAGGAGGAGAAAAGAGCGGCAGCCGAGGAGCGGATCGATGAAGCTACCCAAGAAAAAATGGCAATCTTGCAGAACAGACAGGTGCCGCAGCGATGCCAAGACGCCATGCTCGAAGGAGCAAGTAAGATTACTATAACTTATTGTGTTGGCGCAAACGGGTCACCTTTCTCGGGAATGATTTGACAGTTCAATACACCGTGTTAGACGACATCAAATCGTGTGATGCTATGTTAAAACTATATCCAGAGTACTCTTTTTAATCTGACCTCATGTCCACCGAGTATAACAACATTATTATCATAATACTAGCGCGGCAGAACAGCTGGGAACCATTTCAATATTTATGCATAATCACACATATCATACGCATTACGCTATCGACTGAACTGGTCGTGCAAATATGCATAAGAATTGATAAGATTTCTGGTATTTATCTATTTCACCGCCACCAATAATAGGGGAGTTCTCACTCTCAGTGCCTCTATCAGCTAGATTATGGTATACCATAGCAATATGTATCAACAATATTAGCATACTACTGCGGTATTTAGCCACATCTTGTGTTCGTCCCAATTATCCTATTGAAATATCGGGCATGCATATCACACTTTTAATTTCGTGCCAATTAGCGACACCAATAAAATAACATGTCAAACCAACATCTTGTAATCGATTATTGCTTTTCAGCTGGAGCTCCTGTTGACCAAACGGTTTACACAAGAACTGAAATTCACTAAATCATATAAGTATCGCACTCTTTTCACCATGGTGCAGCTGGAACTTCATGATAATATTTATTTCATCACATACTAACTTTCAAATAAGAGACTTGTGAATATTTGCAATCCCATGCTTTGTAATAAATGCCTGTATGCCCTCGATATCGAACATCTTCTTGTTAATTGATCATTATATATGACAAGTGATATTAAATGATTATTTTATTGCTTTCATTTTAGCTTGTTTTCTCTGTAATAAAGTTGTTTATGCTCAAACTATACATTACACAAGCACAAACTGTACAGCACAGTATGCCTACTGAATCTATCACCATTTATTCTTGACTGCTACAGACTCGAGTCCTTATCACTGCAGCTGAACTTGCAAAAACCACTGAAAATAACACAAACAGCAATGTGTTTAAATTTAAAATGGATGCAGAATTTTGAAAGATATGCATAGCAGAAAAATACCATTTATTCACAATATTTGATTTTTTCAACTCTACAGTTTATTGAATTTTCATGCATTTCACCAATACTTACGTATTGAAAGAACCTCTGGAATATTAGATCACGATATTTACTTTTTACACTCATGCTGCACCGTAAAAGTTGATTAGATCCAGTTTGATACGGTTCATAGGGAAACATGTGCTCAGAGTTTACACTTTTTGTTCCCTGCAGTCACTATGAGGCGAAAAGAAAACAGGCTTGGTTGCATATGTTGATGACAGAGTATCTCGGATCAGTCAACCATTGCTTGTGTTTCTCTATTCAGCATGGCGAGCAGAGCGCCAAAGCGTTAAAATTAAATCGACGATCGCGGGTCTAGACATCGGAATGCATGGGGTAAACAAAACAGCAAAACTGCATGCGGTACACAAAACGCCACTCTCTGACGCAAAATAGAATCATGCGTCAAAGGCAACCTCGCTGCGTCTGGAGGGCATACGTCATGCACACACCGAGACAACGAAACACGTTTATTCTCGCTTGTATTTGAAACCTGTTGTTGTATTTTGTATTAGCGCGATCGTTTCGGGGTTTCGGTGATGTATTGGTAGTGAGGTGCTCGGCAAACTGCTGCTTTTACGATCAATGCGACCGAAACCCGCTGTCAAACACTCAATCACTTCCGTTTGAAAACCGGTTGCAACAGCGGGATTTGCACGGCGCAAAGCGGTACAAAAGACGAATAGAATCATGAGCAGTCAACCCAACCAATCTTTCTTTTCTTACCCGTTCCAACCTTGGGATTTTGGTGTTTGCTCTGAAAATAATTCCTCTCTTTACCGATAACAGACAAAGGATTCGCTCAATATAGGTAATCTATTCGATACTGCAAAATCTCGGTTAGCATTTAAACAGAGCAGAAAAGCTAGGTCAAATTACTGTTGAACAGTTATAATCACTTTAATTTGAATTCTTCAAGGATAGAATGAAATAATTCATTTTATGCCATCAGATATTTTCTCCTTTTACTGGCCTTCAATATTGTTAAACACAAATGTTTGAAGATCACATCAAATCTATTTAATAATTATCCTAACTTTCGCAAACGATCCTATTAATACTTATTTGTGCGTTTAACATAAGACTCTAACTTTCTACCACAGTATAGCATATTAATGAATGAAATTGTAGAAACGAGATTCGAAAATGTCAACGTATAGCAGCATTCTCGCTGCCGTAGTTGCCCTGACCGTACTTCTCTCTGGCGTTCAATCAGTCCGTCAATGTTCTTGCAAAGAACAGGAAAACTGCATTAAAGACGTGAAAGCTCTCGGACAAGGCTGCGTTGACCAATGTTGGTCAATTACTGAGGAACTGACGAAGAACTCCAAGCAGTTGCGCAAGTGCTTCCAAGGCAAGAAGGGCGAGATTGACGAATCCGTTCAGTGCTTCCAAAAAGAGATGAAGGGGTAAGTCGAATAAACTTCTTATTATTACTTTTATCGCTCAAGAATTAGTCATTAATTTAGTTATTTTACGGGATACATTGAATTAGTAATTGAAACTGGTATATCAATTGCTGAACGGAAATTCGAGAAACTGAAGACTTATTGTAAACGATCGGCGAAAGGAGACGAAGCAGTAAGACTATGGGCTATATCACTAGTTATGCTTATGTTAATCTCCATCATACCCAATACCCGTCCCAAATTCAGTACTATTAACATGGAGTTATGTGACTGTATGCTACGCAACATATCGCCTCTTGCACAAGAGTAACCGTTAATAACAAAGAGACTTCAATGAAGGCACATGCTTCTTCTGAGTCAATCGGTTCTTAAAATGAATATTTCAGGTGCGCACCCAACGCCAAGGGGCCAACAATTCCCGCGCAAAGCATGGACGGTATCATGGCAGCGGCAGAAAACCAAATCCGTGCCACTATCAAGCGCACACTCGATTCGGGCATTGCTGGCGATATGAAAAAAGTCATCGCTGTCACTGAGAAGTTTAGCAACTGCGCCAAGAAGTGCCTCATCGAGAAGACGTCTGACGGTGTTTGTATGAAGAAATATAGGTGAGTGGAACTGTTCATATCATACCATTTCAGCTGTACATATTCTCAATTATGCTTTCTCTTATTTCAGTTGCCAGCCATTGCTGCCGAACGAAGCCAGTGCAAAACAGATCTTCAAAAAGTGCAGCCGTTTCGATTTCAAGAAGCAAGCCGGTCCACTCTGCCAATGTGCGCTGAATGCCGGAGTCAAGTAAGCATTTTTTACTCAAAACTTGAAGCTTAAGTGCTTTTTTCGGTCATACAGTATTCACCTACTTGAGTACGGATAAATGATAAAATACCGTGGAAATTAGTGGTTGATCATTTTTGACTGGAAATGTAAAATTTTAGCAGATATTTTGTGGTCACGTCAGGTAGCCAGAATGTGGGTCTGTAGTTTATTTATCAAAAGAAATTGAAAAATAAACTTCATGCCTCTGCTAGCCGTTTATATCATATCCGTTTGAGAAAGGCACGGCCACACGTGTGCATTTGCCCTTTTCAACATACGGTAATCAGAATTCATCTTTGAAGAAGTGCTTTAATGCATAAATCACACCACTGAGCACTAAGAAACCGTCACTTGTACCGAATTTAACGTTTGTTTTGAAAACTGATCTAATATCATCTGCAACAGGCTTCGGCTCGTGGTTAAATTTTATATGTGAAATATGTTAAATCCATGAATGAACGAACAATGCAAGAAATTATTTTAGGGATCTCTCAACCTACTGTCCAGTTCTGATGCTGATGGCACCGCAGAAATAGCCGTTCGACGAGAATGATCATTCACTTTCAATACCTGAAGCCGCAGATGTGTAACCTTTTCGCCCGATAATCAACCTGATTACATTGTTCTCATTCACTTTGTACTCGATATAGCGAGATCCACAAATACTGTTTTTAGGTTCTCAATAAATACATACAGATGTATTTTTCTATCAGGATTCATGCATTCAGGAATAAAACTGAGCGCGCGACATGAGAGCACATTCTCCAAACAGGATGGTCACAATACCTATCCCCTTCGTTTCTGGCCGCTCCTGCGACGACGTAAAAGAACATCACCAGTTCCGTTCGCTTTCGGAACGGCAGTTGACAGATTTAAAAACATAACAGTACACGCGCACACACCCACACATACGCACGCGCACACAAACAGACATAGCGCATGTCACATATACTCTACAAGAAAGAATAGTATTTCACTTCCGAGAGGCCCCCCTTCTAATACGTCACCTCTCGTAACGCGTCAAAAAATGTAACCCCTTTGAAATAGAGCCTCGCTTTCCAACATTCCCTCTCGACTCAGCAACCTCAAGCTCCAATCGATCACGTGCGATAATCCTAATCAAATTGAATAAAATCTGTTCTTTTATCATGTTAGACGCTTTTCTTGCGCTGAAACCATCCTTTCGATCGGGCAATTTCTCGCAAAACCGGCGAACTCCGCATCAGGTAACTCTTTTTATTAACTCACTGAAGCACACGAAGAGCGCGAGACTGACGAATTCCGGTTCCGTCTCACATCACCCGCACTTCAAACCATGAAAGACACCCTCATAAGAGCGAAAGGTTTAAATTTGGCAGCTCAGTTCTATAATTCATTCGCTCACCAGCGCGGAGAGAAGCGAAACTAGCCTGACAATTCTCAAAAGAAAATGACGCGCACCTGCTCTATTCTTCTGTGTCTTGTCGTCTGTGTAGTTTTGATAAGTGCTGCGAGGTCGCAACGTACCCGAAGTGGTTAGTTCAAAGAATTTTTCTTCCTTGTAGTGATATTTTCGACATTATTCTGTCTTTTACAAATATTTTTACATTGCATTTTATTTTTAATATTCGTGTAATGGGAGAGAAAATTGAGGAATAAAAATCGATAAATGGCGTCATGTTGAGAAGAAATAGCTGTTACTGGGACCAGTTACATGAAATTATTACAACAGGAGATCAGTGGAATTACCGGCGCGGTGATTGATCATCCTCGGGCTATTTCGGTTATTTCCGATTTTCACGTCAATCACTGCACTTGTTATTATGCAATTTCGATAGCCTTCTGAAATCGGCTCTAGAGCGCTCAGGTATCATGGCATGAGCCAAGTAATTTCACCTTATGCAAACAGACTTTCTGAACGCACTGTATACCAATATCAGTTATTGTCGTTTAGGAGCTCGCGTTCGACAGTGTTCCTGTAGCGAGCAGTCGCAATGCGTGAAGGATGTGGAGAAGATGGGCGAGCGTTGCATGGATCAGTGTTGGTTTCATGCGAAAAAGATCACGCCGCGACCGCAGGAGCTGAGGCAATGTATCAGGAACAAGCAAGACCTTATCGACGACTTCATCAACTGCTTTCAGAGGAATTTTAAAAGGTATGTTAAAATTACTATAATCTGAATATATGTTCTGAACAAGTTTAACGATTCAAATACATTTCCATTGATATTAATAGACATTGCTTTGACTATATGCAGGCGATGCAATTGCCAACGCGGCCCTCGGTACAAAAGCTCACTCTTCTAAAAGATTTATGTTTCTCTTTGTCACAGCGTTGGCCGGCGTTTAAAATTAATGCCTACGCGAACAATAAACCTCTCTATACCACCGCAGAAACCAGAATTTAATAGCTTAATACAATCAAATAGTGCTTAAATTCAACTTGATCAAAGTTATTTGAGACTTTTCGCTAAAAATAGCCAGTTTTCAGTTGCGTACAGAGTCGTCGCGGTCCAATGATTCCGAAACAGAGCATCACCGGCATAACGCGCGCGGCTGAGAAGAAAATCCGTTCAATGACACAGAGCATTCTCGCTTCTGGATTCGGTGGAAATATGGATCGACTTATTGATACCGCTGAAGCTTTCGGTGAATGTGCCAAGCGCTGCATCGAAGCCAAGACGGCCGGAGGCGTCTGCCTGAAGAAGTACAAGTAAGGGTCGTTTTATTTGAAATATTCCGTATAACGTCCGTGCCATGGTCGATGATTGAGTGAAATGTCGGGATCACATGGTTGTTATGTGGGAATCCTTATTTCATTTGTCTGAAGATGTGCGAAAACAAACATGACACATTCTTGCTATTTGAGAAACTGTTCGACGTTTGTTGTCGAAAATACTGTTCAAACAGCCGCATCCGCTAGAAACAGGCGGGATGAATACTTGATTTTTCTGTTTACTCTTAACGCGCTGTTTGACGGGCTGCGGGCCATGACGCAGACTTGGAGTATTCTCAATTAGTTTTTGATTAATGATCGAAATTTTCTTTGAAAATATCCGTGAGATAGCTAATCGCAAGTATTCTCGCAGAGAAGTGATTACTTATTGTCAGAGTAGTAGTAGAGTTTCATGGGTTGAAATCTTTGATAGCGATGGGCTGTCAGCTGTCAAAGAGGAGTTTTTGTGTGCTCTGAGAAGAGGGTGCGCTAAAGGGCTAATCACTTGCATGAACTCAATGTTTCACCGCCATTTACTGACAAAATATATTTATTCAATGACCGACTATTGTCTATTCGTTTCATGTGTCAACCACTGCTGCCAAAAGAAGAGAAGGCGAATCAGTTGATCAGCAAATGCATGAAAATCGACTTCAAAAAGGAAGGACCACCGCTGTGCAATTGCGCCGTCAATGCGGGCGTAAGGTAAGCAAATCCTCAATTAAATTCCATTTTTTACATTATTGTCCGTTGCAAGTCCATTTTTGAAAAAATTGATACTAGAAATCCTGTTCAAGGATATTGTCCGGCCAAATCATCCTTCTTTGATTCAGCTGTCCTCACATCAACATGAACGATTTCAGAGATCTCTCAAATATCTGCTCTATTTTATCGCTGATGGGATCGAAAGGATAGATCTAAGCAGTATGGTCACCACCGATATTGTATTAAAAGCATATTGCTAAATAATTTTAATTTTCCTTCATTTATCATTATGAATTGTATACTATCTTCGTGAATAAAATAAAGCAATGGTTCGACGGTACCTTTGTAACGTTACAGTGAAACTGTAACATCAGTCAATGAGAGTACAATGCAATAATTGAAGGAAGCATGGTGAAAAGAGCATTGCTGATCTTAAAACGTCATACAACAGAAGCTTATTACATAAAACAATCGTAATTACCTCCATTATAATAACATTGTGGGATGCGCAGCGAAAAGTCTATAATGACGTTCGCTAATCTTAAAAATCGCGCTCTTCATTTCGCAGTAGTTGTCTTCAGGGCCCGATAGGAGATGTTTTGTGAAACCACCCCGGCCGCTGTCTGCCAGTATTTTTGTTGGCCGCTCTGCGACCCGCTGATTTGTTAGAGTGCCAACAACACCTACGAACACTCCCACGGACTATGATGTATCTCTTACGAGTCCGTGACCGAGCCCTTAGAGCGATCCTTTAAGCAACTCTTCCTCACTAAGTAGTTTCCATATTAATTTCGTCTGCAGATTAACACATATGAACCACAAAATATCGTACTTAAACCAGAGTCGTACATAATTAATCCACTAGTAGTATGACCAGAGACAGAAATATACCAGAGATCATTAGAAGACTCTCAAACGGAAGCGATATATTTGTTTTGAGACCATATGTCTCGAACAGCATCTGCAGAGGAATGACGTAGATATTCGGTGGGTGTCAGTTTTTCTAGCGCAGCTGTTCACCGCCTGACTGAAGACGCCGGGACGACGCGGGGGCGCCTTTCAGTCGCATTATTGTTGCTGTCTGTCGACAAAACGCACGTGCTTCTCCTTTGGACGGACCCGGGAAAAAATTGTTGTCTTTTTGAGATTATTCGAAATGATCAAATCGATGGATCGCATGTTCGTTCTTACTCTGGTTATCTTATGCAGTCTTCAACTTGCATCTGGTGCCCAACACTTTTTGTCGCTTGTCATGAAATTATTAAAACTCTTTGCAGGTGCGAATGTTAGCCGACAGGGTACTATATTTTTGGAAATGGGCACTGCTTTTCGACAAACTTGCGAGCCTCCAAATAACGAAAGTGACATGTCCGATTGGCATTGGATTATACAGAAGACGGGCAACCCATACGCGTTGGAGCCGATCAACAAAACGCACATTTCGACGAACGATGAGGTGTGAATGTCGCTTTTTCTACCGGTTTCAAGCGAGCATTTTGGATAAAAAGAATTTGCAGGGCACGATCTTCTTTCATCACGTCAAAGAGTTCGACGGCTACGTCGGCTACTATGCATGCGTTAGGAAGAGCAGCCCTTTGTTAGAGCAAGAAGTCGCCAATCAGTTTCGCCTAAATGTCACGAGAAATCGACGGCGGCATCGTAAGTCATTCAGTGGTTAAGAGTACTGTGCCGGCTGCGATTTTCGGATCCGGCTTGAACGTGCGGCTGCAGCGCAAATCTGGGTTCCCACCAGCTCTGCAGCCGCTCTTTGGCCCCGCTTCCCGCGCCATGTCGAAGGCGCGCTCACATCGGTCATTAAACTCTCACTTGAAACGCGTAATAATTTTAATCATTGCTGCAGTAAAACTGAACACTTAGTCACTGGCTTAACTGAACTTAACACATTTATGATTAACTTAAAAGAGAAAAAAATCAATAATTCTATCAAATCCACTAAGTAACTACGTCTAAAACTTTGTTTCAACACGAATAATTCACTTTTTCATCTTCAGTCGGCATCATTCCGCCCGCCGAGCAGTATGTTGAGCAGCGCACATATGGCTCCATTCACAAAATCTTCTGCTTCTTCTCCGGAAAGTAAGCGATTTGTTCTTAATTCATGTAGAACTCAAGTTAGACAACAAATTGGCCTGTATTCATGCAATTCAAGATGTAGAATACAAAGAGAGCTTGTTTTGATGCAAAAATTTCAAACTGACAGTTCCCTTCATCCAAATCAAATGTTGCCAACTTGTTGTTTGACTCTTTTTATGGACAACTTCTCTTGATTGAGAAATTATAGTCCTGTACAAACCCCCGACTGGTACCACAATGGAGTGGAGATTACGAAAGATAATCAACGAGGATACACATTCGAATCATTCCGAAAAACGCTCGTATTTCGTGTGGCAAAAGATAAAGAAGGCGCATATGAATGTCGCTTTCCGAAAGCCATCGGTCTCGATCGTCAGTTTGATGTTCGGTTTTAAAAAAAAGGTACGATTAAATCACTGTACTGATTACGGACAGGTCAGTTGCCCTCGTTGCAGCTGATGAATAATTGCATTTTTCATTAACGTTTGTGCAAGCTTCGACAATTACCAATTCACCGCAGCATTCATCAGCAGATACTTTTCCCGCTTTACAATCCATCATTTTCATCTCACAACGATTGATTTGCTGTAATAGAGAAATCAGTGGAAATATTTCTGGTACTGCTATTCCGCAAACGAAAAATTCATCGGACGGATCGAATCAAAGCTACTTGTGATGGAATCCGGTGGTGGATGTTCGGAATGATCATCACGTGTCGAAGATCAATGTGATGGCGTTGTGACTGACTCCCACCACAATGTATTCGTTCAAAATAACATGTGCTCGTAACTTCGTGAACAAAGCTGTACAGTTTCAAAAGTTCATTTTTGCGCTGTGATGTACAACGGGTTTGTTCGTCATCATTGCTATACTATCATCATATTTTTAAAATAATAAGTAAACTCATTCGCAGTTGCATTCGAGACTAATAAAAATTTCATAGTGTAAAGCATGGAAAAGTACGTATCATGCGTGAATCAGCGTACGATTACAACATGCATGATTACGCAAGCTTACACACCTAATGCAACGATGACACATCATTTTATCGTTTATTGTAGCAAGTAAAGCGAGCAAGTATGCGTTGAAGCGTCGTCTGCCTATTACACTAACCGTCATAGTCACACAGCATTTCGATGGAATTCTGGTCTCTCTCTACACTTTTCGTCGTCATAGTAATTATATTTTTGATCTACCACTGTTATTTCACTTCAACAGAACGACAAAATGCATACCGTAAACCTCTCAGCAGAGTCCACGACGAAGATAGTCTGGTCGACGGGCATGTAAATGGGCGAGCTGATGGAAAAAGGAAATATTTCGACGACTTTTTGAAACTGTAAGTTGGCGCGCAAAGATACTGGGCAGTAAAACATAAGAACATCATGTGTAAATAAAATCTTACGAATTCAAGGTGTCCTTAAATGAAAGAGTTAGAGTGTAAAACAATCTCGGAAAACTGTTTTGCTCCACGTATGGCTTTAGAAACAAAGACGCTTATAAAAATTAGAACTTCAAGCTTATAGAAAACGAATATAACTGCAGTTTTACACAATATTAACATTTTACAGAAATCAGAAAAACGATTCATCAAAAAGAATCGATTTGCATGGCTTAACATCTTGGCAAGCTACAATTATTTTGGATCAATACTTGCCTCATACACTCTCCTATGGACAAAGTTTTGAAGTTATTACTGGTCGTGGTAATAATTCAGTCAATGGGGCGGTACTCTTTCCTCATGTAAAAGAAAAGCTGGAAGATACTTACCCGAGAGACTGGATAAGGTACTTTCATTATTCACGCTGATGTACATGATTTAATGTTAATTTGCTGTTTTTCAGACCAGCAAACAAGAACGGCTCTTGGATTATCACTGGAGGAGGCGCGAGTTCACAATGGGCATGGCGCTAGATAGTACAAGATTGGCTTTGAGTCAATCTCTGCCTCGGGACATAGGCACCTATCACTGTAAACTATTTGCGAAAATTTTATGCCAAAGGCCAAGGGGAATCGGTTCATGAACCCAGTTCTCATCATGTTAGCACAAAAATGCCTCTTAAATGTGACTCACAAGCACGTTTCGTCCCTAGAATGATTCTCGCTTCTCAGGGAACTGTTCTGTACAACCTATACATTGCATTCGCTCAAAATAAACCTTGCTTGTAACTTCGTGAACTGAGCTGTCCAGTCTCATGAGGTCGTTTTAACGTTGTGATTTACAACGGGTTTGATCGTCATCACTACAATACTATCATCGTATTTGTGAGATATTGAATAAACTCATTCGCAGTTGCAATTAAGACTGATAAAAATTTGATAGTGGATAGCAAGGAAATGTTTCTAATCGTGCGTGAATCAGTGTAAAATTACAATATGCATGTTTACGATTTCTCATCTGATATCACACCCAATGGTATATCCAATACCTGACTTTAATCGCCTCAATTATTGCAATCGGAACTAATAGGAGGGTCAAGTTCTCCAACCTGCAATCGAATTGCTCAAGCACGAACAGAACATGCAACGGGAGAGCTTCTTCAGTAGGGCTTAGGGTCATGATCGATGCGAATTGTCATCGATTTTTCGCAAGTATTAACACCGCTTTGGTGATTGTTTCGAATTACCTATGTGCTTTTGTTACTGGGATTCTAAGGTCCCATTTCACCTATTGTTGTTTTCCTCTGGTTTCTGTTACACGGAAGATAGATTTATGCTCGACAATGGACTTTTCTGTTAACCTGTATAGTGCTAAAGCGTTGTCTGTCTATTACGCTAGCCGCAATAGTCGCATTGCAGATGCAGGATGGTATTCTGGTATCTCTTCGCACTACTCGTCATTATTCTATATGTAATCTACCGGTGTTGTCGCCCTTCAACAGTGCAACAAAATGCGTCCCACGATGAAGCTCATTACAGAGCCAAGGAACCGCTTTCCAGACCCCACGAACCGCCAACTGGACAGGACAACTGGACAACTGAACAACTGGACAACTGGACAACCGGATAATTGGGCAACTGGACAACTGGACAACTGGACACAGCGCGTTTTTATTATAGCAGCTACTTCAACTAGACCATCTGGTGAAAAACAACGGTGGATCGAGCAATTCTTGAAGCGGTAAGTTGGCGAATTGGGATATTGAGTAAAATATAAGATCTTAGGATAAAAACTGTCTCAAAAATTTTAACTTTCATTAGATAAAAGTGGCAGAGTGCAAAAAACCCTCAGAAATTGGTTTTCTTCCCATTTTCCGTGGTTACAAAGACGCTCACTGTAAACAGAGCTTCAAAGCTAAGGAAGACGAAAGTAATTGTAGTTTAACACAATGCTGAATTATTGCAGAAACAAGGAAAACGATTTATCAAAAAAAATTGATTTGCACTTCTTGACATGCGAGCAAGCTACGGAGATATTGAACAAATATTTGCCGCTTTCGCTCGCTTACGGACAACGTTATGAAGTTGTCACTGGTCGTGGTAATAATTCGTCCGATGGAGAGGCGGTACTATTTCCTCATGTTAAAGAAGAGCTGGAAGCCAGGTATCCAGGAGATTTGATAAGGTACTGTCGTCCTCACGCTGTTTTACTTGATCTGAAGCCGATTCTATTTTTCAGATCAGCAAGCAGCAACGGTTCTTGGATCATCACTGGAGGAGGCGTGAGTTCACAAGAACGAGTGAGACGCTAGAGGACACAAGAATGGCTCTGAACCAATCTCTGCTTCGGACGTAGGCAATTATTATTGCCTACTATTTATGAACGTTTTGTGTCTGAGGCGCGGGGATCAGTCCACGAAGCCAGTTCTCACCAGTATGAGATCAACAAAAGCCTTTTTGACGCAACTCACAAATTCCTTTCTTCCCTTGAATGCTTTTCGCCTTCCTGTTTTATAAAACGTATATATTGCATTCGCTCAAGATAACAAACATATGCTGGCAACTTCGTGATATTAGCTGTCCAGCTTCCTAAGGTCGTTTAAGTTCTTTGATTTACTACGGATTTGATCGTCATTATTGCAATAAGTCCATCATATTTATGGGATATTTAGTGAGTGAACTCACTCGCAATTGCACTCGGAGCTGATGAAAAACAAAAAGTGGATAGCATGTATCGTGTCAGCGATATTCTTTGAAGGATTTTCTGCTTGCTAATGAGTAAAATGTGGACTTGCTGATCCATATCTTTTTGTTTAAGAATTAGTCATGCCATACTGCTTAACATTCTTAAATAACCTTCATAATGAACTATTTTGAGTTCTCTTTTTTACTGGCCCTTTTCTCTTTGTCTTTTTATATAAAAAACCACGCAATTAAGTCAAATATCATCCTAAGAGACAATCGCAACAGCATGGAAATGTTCGCATCGCGCGTATATCAATGTAAGGTTGCATTATATTTGTAAACTCTATACATAATTACTCTTGTCAGTCTGTGTGTCTGTGTGTGTGTCAGCGTTCTGATTGGCCCGAACCCGGTCCGAGCGCCCCCTCGTGGCGAGCGTCGGAAACGGCCCTTGCTTAGTACGGGCCGAGGCCCCGTCGTGGCAAACGTCGGGATCTGCGCGTTCTTAGTAAGTGTCGGGGCCCCCTTTGAGGCAAGAGTTGGAATCTGCCTGATCCTGATCCGATCCGGGCGTCATCTTCCCGTGAACGTTAGAAACTATCGAATTTCGTACCGTTTAACGGTTAAGGGTGGTAAGGAAGGAAGTTTGAAGCGCGCGAGAGGGCCAGACAAAGCCGCAGATCGACCAATTAAAAATGAATGCGACGAACAAGATCGCCGTAGAAATAGAAGCGATTTCACTGTGCCTGAATGTTAATTATCGCGCTTTCAAATTTCATGGAAAAACTAGCAGACACGTGGAAGATTTGCACACCGTGGAAAGTTTCCACGGGTCTGCTAGTATGCATGATTTTGGCAAGTTTTAGCAGCTGACGCAATGATGACACGTCATCGTAAAAGCTCACGCCGTGATGACGCGTCATCGTACAGGTTGCGCGATGATGACGCATCAATTTTTCGTTTTATTGAAGCGAAAAAAGTATGCCGGTGTAGCGCTGAAGCGCCGCTGCCTATTAAACTAGCCATCATAGTTGCAGTGAAGTTGCAGGATGGATTTCTTGTGGTCTCTCCTCGTACCTTTCGTTTGCATAATAATAACAATAATATGTCTAATCTACCGGTGTTGTTGCACCTCAACTGAACGACGAAATGCACGCCGTGATCCTCTCAATAGAGATCACGAAAAAGGAATTCTGAGCGATGAGCTTGCAACTGAGTTGCCTGAAGGAAGTCTGTTTATGGTCGACTTCTTGAAACTGTAAGTTGGTGTTTTGTGATACTGGGAAGTAAAAATTCTATCTAATGAAAAATATTGCCTGATGAATTCAAGCTCATTTTGTATAAAAATGCTCGAGTGCAACTAAGCGCTCGGTAAACTATTTTGCTCCTCACACGGCTTTAGAAACAAAGACATTTACTC